>JAPYZI010002884.1:0-24890 GCA_030523105.1 Ophioninae sp. A BG-2022a | reverse complement strand
CCCTTTGCGTTTTTTTTAGCGATTTTTCAAGTGGACTTTCCGGGAAAACTATTCGAGATATCGATACGAATCCAACGCCATTGTTTAAGTTAGGCAAAAACCTTTTCCAAACACACCAATTAAACCTCAATAGCATATAAAATGTCCACCCTACAACCTTTTGAAATATCGTGATTTTTGAGATTCCGGCAAAATGGGCCTGGGAGCTCGAAAAAATTTTTTTTACGTTTTTTAAGTATTAAAAGGGTGTATTCGATCGGAAATTTCCCGCCGATTACGAATATGCCCGAGTTTTTGCCGAAAGTACAAAACCAGACTCGCAAAATTGAAAAAACTTGCGTATCCAACCGACGTAAGCCTGTTCAAGAGTGCGCCGGATAGGCTGCTTGTAAAAATGAATAAAAATTCAAGCGTTGATCCAGGAACTATACATGCTTGTATCAATCGACTTAGAATTTCACCCCCAACCTCCAATTCCACGGATGACATACCGGTAAAACCGGCAAAACTTCACGTCCAAATATCAGTGCAGTAGTCGTGATCGATGTTTCCGGGTACGTCAATAACAAAAGTGTCATAAATATTGAAATTTCACACGGTGACGCGATATAAAATAGAAACTCTACAGGAGCGAATGAAAAGGTCCAAACGTTTATGAATAAACAATAAATATATATATATATATATGTATATATCAATGAAAATCGTTAAAAAGTTATGTAATTAAAACGAGTCGTTACGAGAGCTAAACCGGAAGCGAAGTTTAATCAACGATAAAGAAGTATTTCACACTACAACCCTGATTGTACGGTTTATCGATAAGATCGATAAGTAAATGATAGGACGAGGCTCTTCCACACGTACGCGCATCAACAATACTTCTGTTCGATATTTACCGCTGTGTAATAGAAATGTAACGGTCGTTGCGTCAATTCGTCACAATTGGAAACACTTTCGTTGGCTCGATATGGAAAAGCCGACCGACGAGCCGGAATGTTAACTGGACCATTCAATCGATTTGTATGAAAGAGTTCTCGCGGTGTTCGAATTCCAGGAGTGCAGATTGTTGTACATCGTCCAGTGTGTGGTGCAATCAGTTTGCGATACAGAATAAAGGAGGGGGGGAGAGAGAGAGAGAGAGAGAGAGAGAAAGAGAGCGAGAGAGAGAGATGTTGGAACGTGAAAACGATAGGTAGAAAAAAGATACCCGAATAACAATGTACGTACAGTTATTCCAAAAGCTATCATATACGAATGTGTCTTTTCCCGAAAGCCTACAATTCGCCGATTGCCGTTAAACTGCGGCCCAACCGGTATCTAGATTTTGCTGCTGAAGTGGATTGATAAAAACGAAAAAAAAAACAAACAAACAAACACCGAACGTAGTTTGTACAGCCAAAGTATACGAGTTCCAACGATATCTAAGAGAACGAAACTAATCATTGACCCCTTAAAGTACAATGACGGACATAGCCCGTCTACGATGATCGGGCCAAACGTAAATATTACGAGCATAGCACACGTACGGACGATGTCCGTAACGTTTACGACTGCCTGGATTAGCGTGTTACAAAAGTCGTGCAAATGTCCCCAACGCTCCCCGAGCTTGTATACAATTTCGGTCCAACATCTTACAATCTAAATCGTAAAATTAAAAGTTAACACGTTGGGCCCGGTGCCGATCAAAGATCACCGGCAGTGAACTTTCCGTGCAGCCGGCGCCAATGCGGACCGGCACCAGAATTTTCGTTTGGCTGGCGTCAATCCATGGAACCAATGGTATCAAAGTTAAAAAATAGATCTAGTCTCAATGAAACTTGATCAAATGTAGTTTTAATGAAATTTATTGAAACGTTCTAAAGAAAAGTAACGCTTATTTTTATGCTACTCCGTCTCACTTAAGTTAAGTCATGTTGTCGTGTAGATTAATTCTCATATAATTCAGTGCTTCAGAATTATACCCTTATAAAATTTTCAATTGATACATACTAGATTTCGCTTAATAACGAGGTCTTCCACATCAATTGAAAATGGAAAAAGGGAGATAAAAGTGGTTAATACACAATATAGCTTTTTCACCTATATTGTTTTCACACCGGATTGCATCTTACCACCTATTCCGAATCTGAGCAGTTGATTATTAATATTCTGAACGAATATCATCATTCATGATCTGAAATAAATTTATGAAGAGGATCCAAACCGAGGATCGAAACGTAAACCAGGGCGTTTGAGGTTTTTTTGATAACCTTGGAAGCCTACCCATACTTGGCCGAACCGTAGCCGACTCTGGATTATACATGTAGGATTTCTTATACGTCATACGAAAATATAGCGAACAGAATAAGACGCACACCTAAAAACGTCGTTAATAATACCACAAAGAAGAATTCTTTATTTCTCCGGTGATACTCTGCAACATTGTATCGCTCAGTAGCTGCTGGCTGAACGAAAAAGAATCGATCAAACAGCTTTTTTCACACCCTAATAGAATCAGGTAACCAACCCTCCGATACAAATCCACTAATCAACCTCGTCCTACTTTGTCCATGTCGAAATAACGTGGAATTAATAATCTCAATAATAAAATCTTGTTTACCAAAATCATTGGGTCGCTGATTGATCGGTACGCAAAGTTCCAGTCCGCTGTTCAAAAACTCGAGCCAAAAGGTCGTTAGCCACAGCGCAATCGAACCGAACTGCGTCGCGTATTTTGTGTTCTTTTTTTTTTTTAGTTGACAGATACAGAAATTCCTGTATATGCATTTTATACGTTTCTGATTGATTAATCATTCATAAATCAATACCTCTATTCTTTTTTTGTGGAACCGGATTAATTAATCAGTAACTAAAAAAACCATCGTATTTATTTTTTATTCAATTTACACTCCACTGATGATAATTGGTTGTTTGAAATGACGCGGAATAGAGTTAAACACTTTGAAATGATAAAATTCATCAATTTTCGTCAACGCAGCGGATAAACGTAACGAAACAACCATAGTCGTCACAATTCGACGGTTCGAACGTCCGTTTTCATAAAAGTTGCATTTTCACGTAGTTTCCGACGAAATCGTCAGTTCGACGCTAATTTCACTGATTCCCCGTGAAATCGACACTGAATAGAAACAAAGTGATCAAGATACGGAAAATCATCCAATTTCAGCGTTTTCGACCGTACGACACCGTGACGTCATTCGACGGATTTTTCGATCGAAACAGCACTGCCTAGTTCACTTTTTTTTTTACACTTGATTAACAAAACTAGATTATAGCCTCCGTTTTATCACACGTCGAGTGTACACGACTTGATACCAGGTTTAACCTTAAAAAGTTTTTAAAAAATGAGAATAAACTTAACGCTAATTTTTTTTTTTAGTTTTAAGGCTTTCACGGGTCTCTCTGTGTTATTATCCCAATGAGAAATCCAGCGTTGAAGCTCTCGAGTCTCAGGTGTTCCACGTATAGTTCCAGTCATCGTTTCGGATCACTGTGCGCCGGTTTGTTTGACCACAGCAATCAAATATTTTTAATTGGCCAGCTGATCAATTAAAAACATCAGATTGGCTGGCGCAGTGATCCGAAACGATGACTGCAACTATGTATAGAACATCTGACCCACGAGAGTTTCATTATCGAAGTTCTCAGCCCTGATGATACTGACTGTAACGTTTGCGAAGCGTCCCCGTAACATCTTTTTTTTTTTATCTCACTGTGCACTTCGGATCAATCAAATATTTCGACAAAAGTGACGAAAACTAAATCCATCCCGAAACTACGTTGTTTTTTCGGTGTCTAACGGTAAGAATCATTAATTGGGTTTATTCAATGTGAATTGTTTTATTTGGACATTGATAGTTATCGCTCGAATCGAAAATTCCCAATTTCAACAAATTTTTTTTCGAAATCCGAATTCTCGGGTACAATCTTCGTAAAATGAATCTTCGACTCTTAAAACCGTTGGTTTTGAGGTTATGATTTACGTATAGAGCTTTCGCGACGTTAATATTTGTTTGTTAAAAAACTGTTTGATTTTTTTCACGCTTTTTCTGATTCAGTTCAGAGGTTAGGATTCGTGTTTCGTAAATCCTAACCTCTGAGGCGAGTCGAATTGTCCGAACGAATCAGCTGACGACGAAGTAACTAACGGTATTACTAGGTGGCGCTGCGTACGTTCCGGCGAAGGAACGAGGCTGCGAAAAGCGAATGCAACGCCACTTGCGCCTGTTAAGCGAAACAATTAAGACGCAGCCTCACCCGGACTCGGTCGGTATCGCCGATCGGAATTTTTTCGTTCCTAGGGATTTCCTAAACGGCTCTTCAAAATTGTTTTTAATAGTTTTTAATCGAAGAAAAGCAGATTTTATTACCATCCGAGAGACACATTAAAAAACAAACATTTTTGGAACATTAATTCGATTCCATCGTATATTTCAGGAAATCCGTGACATTGCTGCTTCATTCGATTGAACAAACCACTTGATCGATCAAACGACGAGTGTCCAACGAATTTTCGTGGCAATCGAGTGGCCCGTTATTTCGACCGAAAATTACGTGATTTCGAGTGTGAATAAACGGATCGAAAAACAACTCGAACTAAATCAATAGGAAACAAGGTAATTATCCATTGTCAATTTCACGATCGAATTTCCGTTTGCTTTTTATTTTTCATTCCTCGGCGTTTAAACGTTCGCCCTGTTTCGTCCGTTTGACCTTGTCGTCACTGAGAATGACGCCGACTCGAACCGCAACTGAAAAACTAAAAAAATGATTTTTATCTTCAATTCCTAAAAGCTTATACAAATTCTTAACCTATAAATCGACGATTTCATTAATTATATAATTAATCGTCTCACGCTGGTAAACAAATTGTAAAAGTTTCTACGTTTGTCATTTTTCTTTACTTATCTTATTGTTTGGGTTTGTTTGGGTTCGACGTTACACGTGGAACACTTGTTGTTTTCACTTCCGGTTTCCTTTCGTACGTCGATTTTTCCGAACGTTCCACAAAAAACTTATTTTCGATGGTGAACGGAAGTGCGAAACGGTCGTTATTTTTCAAACCGCCCGAGTAAACGAGGATAGGAAGTAACCAGAAGCGAAACATAAAATCACTAACGACCGTTTCCTTTGTCCACAGACCCGAATACACGCGCATACACATTGTAGTGGCTACACACACTGACCTACATACGATTGCACAAGGGTGTGTACTACTTCGCGAATTCTTTCCCCGAAAGATTAAAAAATCACTTGTCCAACGGTCGATAATCTCATTTGAAAAAACGAAAGATTCATTTTTTTTCGTATTTATATATAAAAAATAACGAAGCGTCGAAAAGCGTTATGAAATAATAATAATTATTCATTTGTACCTCCTTGAAGCGATCCTCGTTGTAAGAATCCTTCCTCTTCAAACTGCGCCGAAATAATCCCTTTTTTTTTCTCTTCTTCTTCCGTTGAAATATTTTCGCGTTCACGTTTACCCGGAAAGTGCAGAACTCTCGTAAGTTTCGTCAAAAACCCGTAACACCGCACGATACGTTCGACACTAACGAAAACAAAAGCGAGGCGCCGTCCGAGACGTAACGGTCACTTCTCACTCGCTGGGAGCATCGATTTTCCAGGAAAAAAATAACAACTCGAAGATTATCGTTCGCACGCCGAAAGTCCTTTCGTAGAAGACTCGACACGACTCTGCATTTGAAAGTCCGCACAAACGATTTTTATTTATCTCGTTCATTTATTATTATTATTATTATATTTATTTATATTATAATTATGTTTGTTAATATTATTTTTGTTAAATATTTTTATTTAAATTCTCAATCGACGTTCGTGTAAAAATGCCAAAAACAGAGTTTCGATGTTTTCTTCGCGCGATTTTTTATATCGAATTATGCGATTTAACAGTTGCCTTCGTTTTCCGTTTTGTCTCGAAACGAAACTTTGCGAAACGGTGTACAACTCGAATCCGAAAAATTGTTCGTCCGATTGAATAATCTCAATGTCGGACGGAGAATTAAAACGACGAACGCTCGGCGATAATAGAGCTGCCCGTTCGCGTTCTATCGTTGAAGATCGAACATCGTCGTAATTATCGAGCCGTTAACAACGGGGGTGATTCATTATTATTCAACGGTTTCATTATCTCGGTTTGGCATTAATTAATTTGTGGAAAGCTGTGAACACTCGCGAAATCGAATGTTCTCGCGTCCTTCGACTTTCGAGGCCATTTCGAGTAAAACTTTTCACGGTTCACGAAAAAAATGGGATTAGAAACGTAACACGTGAAAGTGGAGAAAAAAAAATGGACGCGCGAATAAAGTTACGAATTTTAGCGTGGGACAGTTGAATCGACAAAAAAATCGTCATCATAACCCGTACGACAGGAAGCTCATGGCCGGCGTTCACGAGTAGACTGATGCTCGACACCACCACCCCCGCTATGAGACGCCCACTCCTTCCTCTTTTTCGGTTGCACCCCTCAATACTTGAGCATCATAGCCTGCCCTTTCCTCGACCAAAACGGGACCCTACCACCACCCCCCCCTCTACCACGGCAATACCGTTTCTCACATGTGAAACCACCCTTAGCGCGCGCGCACATGCACAGTTCGAATAAATCGCCTCTCACGTATATACCGATGAACGCCACCGCCCCCCCCCTCCCCTCCTCTCTTCGCGCTACACCACCACCCGGCGAACTGGTCGCTGTGCGACGCGAGCGCTCCCCCCTTCCCCCCTCTCTTTCACTTCCCGACGCTCGGACCACCACCCAACCCACTTTGCAGCGCTCCCTACGCCGTCGAATGGTTCGCCGCTTCCACACCGGCGCGCACGCGGCGCCCGGTGGCGACATCGAACTGATGTCCTACTCACAATCGACGCATGCGTCCTCGCCCTAGATTTCGTCTCCTGATTTTTCGTAATAAAAACATTTGTCTTCTCAAGAGGCTTCTCTCCCATATCTCAACACCTAGGTGCTTTTCCCTTTCTCTTCTACATCTCTATATTTTTTTCTCCGATCGCTCTCTCTCTCTCTCTGTTTCTCTCGGGCTGTTTCTCTCCGTCTCTCTCTTTTCTCGATACTACGGCTTCCTTCGTACCTTCTCCATATCCTGTCCACGCCTATGTTGCTGCTCCTATATAATGCCGTATTTCGCCTATATGTAGTAACTAGCTGATGTACATATAAATTTCACTTTGAATCGTGTAAAACCCCTCGAGGTCGAGCATTTCCCGAAGATTGGTACGAGGGCGGAATTTTATATCGCGATTATACGAACGGGGTGTCGATCGAGATGTTTTTTTTATGAAGCGTTAAGAATATTTATGACTTTCGTTGATTTTTTTTATTTCCTTGACTTTTAAATGAATAAATCAACATTACTATAATTATTTAAATCGATGGAATATTATTCGCTGATTTTGGGATTAGCAATCAAAATTTTATTATTTATGCTAACAATAAAGAAATATCACTTAAAAATATGTTTTATAGTAAAATTTGGAAAGGAGTTAAAGAAAAATTTCAAGACACGCCTGTCATCCCGTGACGCACGAAAGACGCGACAGCATTTTAATGAATAGTGAAGAAAAATTAATTCCACTGGATTTTTCAAAGTTCATCTTTTTTACTGTCTATCGAAATTACGTGAAAACGTGGAGGAGAATTGACAATCTGATAATATCTGATCAATGCAATACGATTTTTTCCTATCGATTACGTTTTGATGATATTTCGATCAATCATCTAAATTCCAAGATCTAATAATACACGGACGAATTTGCGGGCTACTCGATTACCACAAAAATTGTTCCACCCTCATCGTTAGCTCGATCAAGTGGTTTGCTCAATCGAATGAAGTCCGTCGGCCGTGTCATAACCATAAAACATACGCCCTTTTAACGGTTTATTAACACTTTTGCTCAACAGGCGCAAAAAGCGACATATTTGCGTTCGCTTTGCGCATCCTTGTCTCGACGGGGCGAATACAATGCCTCCTAGTAGCATAGCTTGACAGTACTTTCATCGTCAGTAGTTTTTCCAGCCCTAACCTCTAAGTGTTCGAATAAGTTTCGATGTTTTACCGATAATACATTTGAATCTTGTTTTTTATCGCGTTAATTAAGAATATTACATTTCCGGTCCTGTTAACCTAAAAAACATTTTTGAAAACCTCACATTTCATGCTCAACGAAAAAGAAAACCTGAAATAGGGATTTTGTATAATACCATTATCATTTATTCATACTTGACTAATATTTGAGGTTATGTGTCTTGAAAACAATTTGTACTTATATGACAAAGATATTTACGAACGAAGTTTCATCACTTTTCTTCCTTTAATATTCCACCGTTCAATAGTGCACAAATTCTTTTTTCATATTAGCCATATACATGATTGATTGTGATCTTTAATAACCCAAATTACGACTCGACGACACGTAAGTCATCATCCGTATTCTTTGATCTCGTATCTTCCGGTGTCAGACTATCTTGATGACAGTTCTGCTCGTCTGTTGTGCTCTGAAGAACATCCGCCTTTAGGAGATGAACCAACTCGCTAGCGGTCAAGGCCTATAGAGAAATATTAAGTCGGACAAAACGGCTGAAGCAATTTTTATTTATTTGATACAAGGAATATAAAACTAACCTGCAAATGTGGCGCTATGTGCCTAATAACTGGATTTGCGGCAAGCGAGGATTCCTCCTCTGTTTCAAAGCACTGATTGTTCATCACCAGACGCGCTATGCAATTTGCTTTTGCATCGGACAAAGAATCCACAAGATCTTTCTTTGAAGTACCGCCTTGTACCTGCTTTAGCCTAGCATCTGAAAAAATTCTTTGGCTTCTTAGCGTCCAGTGTGGAAGCGTGTTACGATTCGTCATGCGATAATGGACTTTATTAATTGTCGTATAAACGTTGCATTGACCATGGTCAAAAGATCGAGAAATCGATGTTTATCGTGCGTAATTGAAATTCAGAAGCTGATAAAGAATGAACGTATCATTAAATATGGAGAGAAAAACAACTCACAGAGTCTAGCCAAATATTGCTCGGAGTCGGATAATCTGGAAAGACCAATATTCTCACACACGAACGAATCTTCGAATTGCGCATTATTGAATACGTCCTCGTGATCGTCTTTCGGCGCTGTCCCGTTTGTCCAAGGATCCATCACGGATGTCTTCATTGTTTCTACTTTTGTGTATGTGTTTTTTTTAAACGAATATTAGCGTGCAGTGAGCGATGTTTTCGTCCGATCGAGGGAACACGCACAATCCGCATTTGACAGCTTCGTATCTTCGCTGCGTATGTCGCGACGCCAAGCGGTAACCGAGTCAAGCTTGGTGCAGGAATACCAGTAAAGCAGATTTCGAGCTTGTCGGTCGAATGTAAAATTTCATGCATACCGAGCAAAACTTTGGATTCAATAACCGTTACGTTTGAAAGTAAAAGTTCGCACTTTGAATGCTAATTGAATGTCGATTACTCGATAAATGTCCGAAGAAATTAAAATAATGACGATAATACGACGCAAAAATAACGAACAATGTACCAAACCCAAACAAACGTGTATGAAAATATCATCGGTTTTTATTATACAGAGTTTAAGCGCACGACAATATACTTCTCAAAATAACTATTCTGAAAACATCGTGACTTCAGTCTAATAATTGTTTGATCCTATCGTCGATTCGTCCTAAAACGTAATGATAATCGGAGTTACAACGCGATCGCATTACCTGTCTCTTATTGATCCACGAAAGAGACTTTCCACTTTCGCTAAAGGCAAAAACACAATTACGAAATTCGCAATAGATATTTACAATGATTGATTTCAATTAAATTTATAATGATCGTTACAATAATACTAGTGAAGAATGTTTAGTAACAATATACCAGTAGAACGATACGAATGATTCTGGCGTATCGCCACGCTGTCGCAAACGATAAATTCGCGTTACTCATATTACAACGTGTTTCGATAACGATCGATATTCTTATCGCCAGGATAAGAACCACTTGCGCTTATTATCGATCGAATCAATCTCAACCCTCCCCCCCTCCTCTCCACTAAACCTCTATTTCGCGTAAACAATAAAACGTTCAAAAATTGAACACTGGTGTTTTAATTGAGCATAAAAAAAATACGTGTTTGCGAAATTGTCAAAAATCCGCAATTCGACAAAAAAAGAAATGATCGTTTGATTCGTTTTATCCTCGCTGATTACTAATTTTCGAAGTATTCGTAAACGTTCGTAATTTGGTTCGCACCGATCACCCAATATTGGTCGGATCCAAGCGTACCGGATGTTGGAGGGTTTACCAGCTAATAGCAATAACGATGATGGCTCGACCAACCAAAGTTATCGAAAGTGTCGATAATACTTGCCCTAATTAAATTCGTAAGTCGATTTTGACTTCTTCGGAATAAAACGAACTTTTGTCGATCGATTGTACGATCATTGGAACAGGAAGCACGATGATAACTCGCGAGGGATATAACGAGCTTAAAATAATTGAATAGATAGAAGAATCGAAAGAACCAAAAGTAGTAGATAAATCACAACCGGCGAGGAGCCCAATAAAACTAGTAATTTGAAATGTAAAAACCGAGCTTCAAATAAATAACATCTGCGCTAGACCAGTAATATACATTTTAAAAAAACGGAGCGTCGCGTATCAAACTGGCCGCCAGAATCTCGTTTTTTTCCTCTTAATCTCCTACGTCTCTCTAGATCGATAATTATGTTCGTAATGTGATTATAGAAGAAATCATCGATTGCTTGATTCCCAATCGGATATTACCGCGTGATGCTTCCCGAGGACTAAATGAATTTTTTCCTCCAGCCTTTTAAAAGGCGAATAACGAAATCGTAGAGATCCAAAAAGTCTGGATCGCTGTTGCCAGGAGGCTGAATTTACATCGATTACTGACTCTCGTTAACCGCATAGTCCTTATCGATAGACCTCCAGTTCTTTTTAATCGAGTAGTATCTGCACTTAAACCGAGTTAGTTCGTAATAGCTTCTTTCATCGTCTACAAGAACCGTGGAAAAGTGGAAACTTTGGCAAGAATGGTCAGCCCGTTCTGGAAGCTCGAAAGACAAAATCCGAAGAAAAAAAAAGAAACTATTTTCCCGTTTACAAGCGGAGGATCTTTTCTTTTGATTTTTGTAATTACTTGTTTTCGATTTTTCTCAGAATTCTTATTCGATCGAAGAAGCGAATGAGATCCTGGTAGAATAGCAGCCACGGAGAATCACAGTCAAAAGTCTAGAGAGCCCGTTCGTGTCCTTTTTCCCCTTTCCCCTCATTTTTTTCAACCATCGTTCCCTGTCGAAGTCTTAACAGCAAAAATTACGTTTCGGTCGAAGCCGTTCTGTCCCAACAGCACAACCATCTTCGCCACATTGACGATGACTTCCTGCGCCTCAACATCAAGTCGGCTCCGCCTGTTCTCGTGTTGAGAGCGCTAACTATTGCCTGATCAAAGGCTTCCTTGAGATCGTGTTGCGTCAAAGCTGACGTTTCGACGTAACTGACCGCCCCTAGTCTCTGCGCCAATTGATGACCTTGCGCGGTTGTTATCGGCGCTTGGCCGTATCTCGCCAGTTGCAACATCAGGCGAACGTCCAATCGCAGATCGCTCTTTGTCCCCACCTGTAAGGTATTCGCTTATGATCGTTTTTGCTCGCGACTAATTCTATAGAAGCTGCTCGAATCTAAACCGCCGCAACACAAATTCAGCAAAAAACACCTGTCCATTCCGAACATCGATCCATCGATCGAAAAGCAAAAAAACGACTGACTTATACAAAGCTGATGAATATGTAATTAAATATGCGTAAAACTGGACTCGTCGTGATAGATCGATGCACCGAAGACTCACCAGTATGATCGGAGCACTGGGACAATACTTCCGCACTTCGTCAACCCATCTGGATGCTACGCTGTGATAAGACGAAGGACAAACGACACTGAAGCAAACAAGAAATACATCCGTCTCTGGATAACAAAGGGATCTCAGCGGATCGAAGTCGTCCTGTCCTGCGGTGTCGCACAGCTGTACGTTCAATGGTAATCCGTCCACATTTACGACCACTGGAAAGTTCGGAAGAGAACGAATAAACGAATCTTCATATTTATCGTCCTATGTCCTGTCAATTTGGGAACGACAGAGGCGTTTCTGCGTATTTTTTGATAACTCTGTTTTTATTTTTACGTATTTACTCTTGTGGTGAAAAAAAACTATTGGAATAAACCTATATTTTGTCAGGTCTGCAGATAACTTATTAACAAGTAAACTTTTAGTTTCATTGAATTCTATCCAGTCCAACATCTTTGTGCCAATCTCAGATAAGCAGGTTACGATTTCATCGTAACTTTTCCTGAAGCGATTGTTTCCATTTTTGTAACGAGAAATGATTTATTCGCTTTTCTAAAGAGCGGAGTCTCGGAAAAATGTGGAGAAAACCGATACGCGTGTACATCGATGACACGCGCTTGACGCGGTATCAAGCGAAAAGTGTGTACCATCCCATTTACAAATACAGCCCTAGCATCGTTATTGAAAAGGACAAAGGGTCTTGAGACCCGATAAATCAATAGAACAAAACAATACGGTATTGTCAGACCGAGGCGAATAAGCTCGAAGAATCTGGAACGAAAACTGGAAAGTGAAAATGGCGGCTAAACGGAAGTCGTGCAAAATGGAGATTACATTTATCGATCCAGGATTTCAATTTCTCAATCGATCGAATATTTTACGCAATCGTACCAGATCGGCGAATTTGGTCATTTCAAAATTCGAGGTTAGGAACACGGGCGAAAAGAATTGGAAAAAACAACGATATTTTTTTCCAATTTCGTGATCGCGTTACCAACGCACGAGCGGAGGATTCCTTGCGCAGAAAACGATGCTACGCGATGAATCCCTCTCACCTGTTGCTCCCGCCCCCTTCCTCCCCCTTTCTCGTCAGCCACTGGCCGATGCTCTCGGACAGTCTCTAACAAAAATTGTGAAATCGCTTTTCGTTCCTCTCACCTTCCTCGCTCTCTAATACACGCACGAACTCGTGTACACACACATAACCTATAATTAACCTTCAAAACACTGTGCACGCTCTATTTCAGTAACGGACCGCCGTTAGAGACTGCGCGTATACGTTTTCCACGAAAACGAATATTTAACGCGTAGGCGATGCGCGTGTTATTACGTTACGGGGCAATTGAGCGAAACATTACTTTGAAGTTTTACTACACATTATTCAAGCAGTAAACGAGAGAAACCAAGGGGGGAAGAAGCTATCGCGGCGCTGCTTTTCTCAGGGACTGTACACGGCCATTTCGCGATCTCCAACGAAGTGTGCGAGCGAGGCAACACGTGCGTGTTCGTGCCCTGCTCGTATATATACGTATATCCGTTCGTACAAAAGGCGAAACCGACCGGTCCTATCACGCGCAACATTCGTCCCTGGGGTTAGAAACTTGAAATTTTGACAGTACCTTTTGTGACGTAACCACCCACTAAGGATTTTACGAAACCTTAAACTTATAACCTTCAAAAATCGTTTCGTGACTTTCGGTGAAGAGAGAGAGAGAGAGCGAGATTAAACCTTTAAGGGGGATAAAACGGGAATAACAATTTTGTATGAGTTTTATCGTTTTTTTAAGTAAAGAAGACTTTAAGCTTGCTGCTTTACTCATTGTCTACAAATCCAAAATGGCGTATCAAACGTTTGAATAAATCTTCCCTTAAGGGGTAAGCATTTTAGGAAAAATTTCGAGACTCGAGGACAATACACGATACACCTGCCGCCGCAGCGGTCTCTCATGAATGACGATTAGTTTGGAACGCAAACAATGAGTTTACCAAACCCAAACAAACCCAAACGCATCGCTGAAAATCTCTACGTGTGTTTTGCGTAATTACAAGTTTTTGTAGAATTCTCGATAGTTTAGTTTGATTCTTTTCAAAAACGGTTGTTTTCGTATTTTTTTATGGTTATGATGAACGCGATGAATTTTATCTGGCACGTTCATAACGCGGGTAGGATTTGATCGTCAGGACTAACCGTTGTAATTATCGAAGGCCGTGGGTACGTATTCACCAGGGAAGCCGTTCGTCGAGTACGAGACGACGAGACTCGTTTTTCCAACCGCACCATCTCCCACCAGTACGACCTTTATTCTACGATCTAACAGGGCACCGTTCCGATTTTCACCGATCGTTGGAATTTGCAAGTTTTGCCTATCGACGGCAGTCGTTCGTTTCACCTGCATCTGCTTTTGTCCACCTTTCAGAAGGGGTTTCGTCCAATTGACGTGAGACGAGGGTGGCATTGTTACGTTTTTCGACGACGACGACCTTTTATATATATATATGTGTATATATATGTATATGTGGTTCACAGTCAACGATCCGCCGTCGTTTAAACGTTCCGAAGCATGGTTACGTGCACCTTGTACGTAACAATGATAATGCTACTCTCTACGGCTTTCACCCTTCTCTGCTGATCGTCTTCGTCCACCCCCACCCTCCGCTTTTCACTTTCCCCAATGATGAACGATTCGGTACGTGCTCTTCACGAGAATGACGAGGTACGCTTTCCTCAGAAAGATAACTCGAGATTGGCACCCTTCAACGATCCTTCAATGCGCGCTTACGTTTTTTATTTTCTCGAAATACGCCATTATAACACTTTCAGAACCACCGGATGTATATTTATTCCACTTGAGTGATACTTTAAGTATGTTGAAACTTCTCGATTTAAGCAGTCTTTTTTTTCACGGCACTGCTGTCAGTTCGCAGACTTGGAGTAGCGTGGGCAAGCGTCACCAAGAGCTTCACGAGAACCACTGCCGTTGCGAGTTACCTGTGGAGACGCATTCACGCTCGTGCCGCCCTCACGAAATGTCGGAAAACAATGGATCCCACTCCGGTGCGCGAAGTATACGTACGAATACTGCGAAGGCTGGGTAGAGGGGGAATCGAGTCGAGAGGGAAGAGACTTCCTCACCTGCCGCGATGCGGAGCCACCTATTTGACCGAGACGGTAAATTAGGCGACATGCAACGCGAACACCTCGTTCTCTCATGCGAGACCGTACGCGACGTATTCATCGCTTCATCGATTTCACCTCCCGCTTATGCGAAAGAATTTTTTTACGCTCCGAGACAATTTTCGACTCGAATAATTAGGCTCGCGTGATACTTGCCACTTATTCGATACGAAAAGATAATCGGATTTGCAAATCGCCCAATATTGTGAACGCGATTCATCATTTTCAAGGCTCAAACTGTAACCACGTGGCATACGGAAGAGAACTGATGATTCCATCCCCCATTTTTCGAGGTTAATCATTGTTAATGTAAAGTAAAATGTGCTTTTAGTTTGAGAATTATATCGAGGCTGATGGGCTGTTCTTTTCAGGAATAATTTGAAATTTCAGCGAGTGTTTTTTATTATTTTCGAAAAAGAATTAATTGAACGGCATTCTTAACAGTATTCGAAGATTTGTGAGAATAATTTGATTTTTTTCAAATAATAAAACGAAATGGTTAGATGCGTGCGCTACGACATCCACCCTGAACGACCTTCGCCCCTCCTGCCCTTATCCGCCTATCTGCTAAACATTATCTATAATGAGTCCAAAATACTTGAGTATGTCCTTTTTCAGTTTACCGTCGAAATAAACGTTTATTGCAGCCTTATCATAACCTCCTAAATTCGTGTGATTATGTGTATTTTTTTCTATTTCCCGAGAAAGTTTAGTCACGAGATAAAAGCGGTCAGGAAAAATTTTGGCAGTGTTCGAAACTCCCGGTTCGAACGCTTTCACTCCCTCGTCAATCCCTATTCCTCTTTCCTTCACGTTGATGCCTCCGTTTATTGAATTCACTGATCCTGACAAGCGTGCTTCCTGATTTCGCCCATAAATCAAATCGACAAAAACTGAATGCACGCGCATTTTTATCGAATTTTGATTTCGATCGTTCTGGACGCGGCAAAGTCTAAAGTGCCTTAAACTAACCTTAAAAGTGAACACCGGCTAATTTGCGGTTAATTCCGCAACGTTGTCGTTTTTTAAGTACACACGGATTAAATGCGGACAAAATGTCGATGCATAAAATAGCCGTATCGATGCACAGTCTCAGGTTTGTTTACGATCGAATGACAAGCGAAATTAGCATAAAACCAAAAAATCGTTTATCGTTTTGCCCATTTTTCAGTCTCACTTGTATCACCCTACGAGAAACTCCACGACGATTATTGCCCAAAGTACGATGGCACAGTACCGTTAAGAATGCGGAGAACGCTGAAAGGAAAAAATCACGTTTTGGGTTTTTACTCCGGCACTGGCTTTGGAGCGTTCCGATAGGTGTCTGCGTTACCCTTTTCAGTGTTCGACAATGGAAATACATGCATAAACATCCGCATTCTGTCGATAGCCAAACCGTTAAATCACCTATCAGCGATTTGATGGTAAGACTTAATGATTTACATAATACAATTCACCGTTTCATTTATAAATACGATTCATTTTTGAAGCTCTAAAAACGACCGAAAAGTTATCTTTAGTACAATTGAATCTGTGCTCAATTAAAAATGGTAATTAAACACCTGGGTGTGTAATAATTGCTCGAATTTCTTCCAGATAGAATGTTATTGTTGCCTGCCGTTGAGAGTGACCAGCAGAATATTCGGCTGGCTAGCCAGCGTAAAAATCCCTGAAAGCGCACGACCCGTGTTCTACAATCTCTACGCCAAAACCTTTAACGCCAATCTCCAAGATATCGACGACGAACTCTCCGTGTTTCCAAGCTTGGTTGAGTTTTTTGTCAGGAGATTGAAGGAGAACGCCAGACCTATAGATCCGCATACGAACATTGTGAGATACTACTACTTTTCAGTATTCATTTTTGGACCTAAAATCAAATAGCGAAAGGTGCTTTGCAAAACAGCGGTAAAAATTCAGAATAAATAATTCGTGATAATAATTTGATGAAAAAAGGAAAAACACAATCTTTAATTAGCTCAGCGAAGTCGATTTTAAGAATGAATATTCTTGTAAATTGATCACGTTATGTTTAATAATAAACAGGTATCCCCTGCGGATGGAAGAGTGCTTTACTGCGGTACGGTCACTTCCTGCCGAGTCGAACAAGTCAAAGGCATCACGTACAATTTGCGACATTTTCTCGAGGGCACTGCAAACGCGAGCCCGACGCTAACGATGACAGAAAAGTGTGACGATTACGTAACTTCTCTTTTGAAAAATCCAAACAATCGTCTATACCAGCTGACAATTTATCTTGCACCTGGAGACTACCATCGCTTCCACAGTCCAACCGACTGGCGCGTCTACTATCGCAAACACTTTCAAGGTGAGCTATCTACTATAGTTCGACAATATTGTCCCTCTTTCGATTCGAAACATTTGACGATAGATTCGACAATTACTTGTCATTGTTCGGTCAAGTTTAATTTGATTTTTGAGAGCCGTTTAGGAAATCCATGGGAATGGATTAAAGAGATTCTTAATTCTGTTTTCATTTTTATAAAATATTCATATAAATATATATTTTTTCATTCTTATTGATTTTCCGTTCTTTAAAAGCACTGGTAAAATTTCAGGAAAATTGTTGAGTGTAAATCCAAGAATAGCAAGTTGGTTGCCGGATCTCTTTGCGATGAACGAACGAGTGGTTTACACCGGTGAGTGGGCAGGTGGTTTCATGGCTTATACAGCGATCGGTGCGACGAACGTTGGCTCGATAAAAGTCTATCTCGATCCCGAACTCGCGACGAATCAGCGCAAATGGCCCGTTACAAAAACATCCGACGACGCGAATCTCGAAGGCGTTTGGGTTCGAAAGGGGGAAGTTTTCGGCGAATTTCGAATGGGCTCGACGATCGTCATGCTCTTCGAAGCGCCTCCTGGCTTTTCGTTCGCCCTCGCGTCGGGACAACACATTAAAGTCGGTGAGGCTTTCGCCAAAAGCTCTGAATCGTTAGACGGACGATCCGAGGAACAAGACAATTTTGACAAAGCTATTGCTCATGCCGTGAAACTCATAACCAACGTACACTCTCGTGGATCTCAAGAAAGACAGATTTCATTATCATCCGAATTGCAGTGACGTCAGTCGTTTTGATCTTACAAAATACCGCTCGAAAAGGTACGATATCATTATTGGAAGTGCAAATTAATTTGGTCCGTTTTTTTTTGGGGTGAAGGATCCATTTATTTCAAAATTAAAGGTACGAACGCTTCACATTTGATGCACTTCACCTTCAATTTTCCTCAAATTAAAGCAGAAAACTCAAACTCCCCAGAAATGGTGCTTAATTAACACGAAATTTAACGTTTTTAATACATTTTAATGAAAGTACATATTTCACAGAACTCAAAGAGATGTAAACAGCATTTTTTTTATTTCTAACCTCTTTGAAACTGACGAAATCAGCTGTCGCTACGAAACACAGCGACCAGAGCCATCTCTTGAAAACGGACCGAATAAATTCGTACTTCCATATTAATACAACAATTAATACATTGCATATTTACGTTGTTTTATTTTTTCAGATCGACGATTTTTCAACGGAAAAATGTGTAAATAGATTGAATTCACATCGTGGGAATCCATCGAAAAATGTTGTAATTTCTCCATTTTTGGTGACGTTGAAAATATATTTTTGCACGTTCGCCTTGTGGATCTGAATTTACGATTTTCGAAAATTATTCTAATATTCGTGTACAAATTTATCTATGAATATTTAAAGATTATTAGAATTTCATTTTTTTTTAATTCCAGAAACATTTTTCGTGCTTCTGAGCCTGCTGAAATGATTCGTCACAATTTAAGGGGAGAAGAGGGAGGGTTTGTTGATTTCGCAAATGCGGTTTGATAATTACACTAAAATGGTTTTTTTGAAAAACTCAACGTCAATCGATTTTTTCAATTAATTGCTCGTTGATTAATCGTTAAATTAAATGTATCGCTATTTTTTAAATTGACTTAAAACATGCGAGAAAAAATACTGTGATATTATTTTTCTCTCAGGAAAGCGATGAAAAAAATATTTTTTTTCGCGGAAGGCGACGGGAAGCCGGTTGAAGAAATGAATCGATGGTGCGCTCTAAGAAAAGTAACTGGATCGGGGGTATCGCGTTTGCGATGAAAAGGTCAGAAGTGATCGTTCGATAAAAAAAAAAAGAAAAGAAAAAAGTTAGCCATGTCCTACTCGAGAAAAACGAGCGAAGTTGGACTTTGCCGAGGAATAAAGGCGTTCCGAATGAAAAGCTCCAGTTTTCGCGACGTCCATTGTCTCCTCTTTTTCTTTACGATCGACGTTGTGTCATTTCTTCGTTTGTTATAAAAATTGAATAAAAAATCGAGAAATTAATAAGTTTTTCGAGACTTTCGAACTGTGAAGTAAAATCGTAATTAAAAAAACAAAGTTATTACTTTATAACCTTAAAAAAATTATTTGAAAAATCACTTATTTTCACTTTTACGTATTTATTCGTACTTTTGATTATTTATTTACCAGTAATATTTAATCCACGAAATATAGGGGAAAAAAAAAATCATTTTTTTTTTCTTCGCGTAACTTATCAATCGTTAAACCGGAAATACAATTATCGAGTTCCCTTGTTGTTCAACTTGAATAGCGGTAACGTGAGACTTGGGAGGAATTGCAGTCACGACAGTTGTGTTTTTTTTTTTTTTTTCTTTCACGAGGGAAAAACGAATGTTTCGTACGAAAGCCACGTTAAGCTCTGGGATTTCAGCTTCATGAATAAAATTGTCGATCGGCTTCCGGAAACAAAACACCAGTGCTACCTCTTAGCAACGATACTCAAATACACTTCCAAAATATATACGCACATACGTGCAACTAATTCTACGGTATACACTCGAGAAATAAATATAGCCAAATCGTAACGATAACATCTTAATGATACTCCGCCGCGTGCAGTTAATGGCTCCGAGCTTTTTTTTTAATTCTTTTTTTTTTTTTAATTTTATTTTTTTTTAGCTTCGGAGCCTGCTTGGCGCACACGCTAATAAAACGGTACGTGTGGAATAAGCTACGATAACGGATGACCCTTTTCGTCCCTACACATATTCTCTCGTGTTTATCGGGTTTTCTTCTGTTCTAATTAGCACAGAAGCGAATCTCTTCCTTACTTGCTTCTCTTCCGTCTCTCTTTCCCTCTTTCTACGGTTTTATTGATTTTTCGAGATAACACTCGCGATTTGAATTTTTGTATTTATTATTCGAATTTTTTAAATAATATTGCGTTTTGAGATTTGAATTTTGGAATTAATTAAAAACATTTTTTTGATTAATATTGTGTTTTAGATTTGTATTTACGAATTTATTTTCTCGTTTTTTTAAATTACTGTTGCATTTGCAATTTTAATTTTAGAATTTATTTTTCGATTTTTTAAATTACATTTGCATTCGAGATTCGAATTGTTGAATTTGTGTTTTGTTTTTTCGAATTAATGTTGCATTCGCAATTTTAATTTTTTGATACATTTTTAAAATTTTTAAATATTAACGTTACGTTCGTAAATTGAAAGTTTCGAATTCATTTTTTTGAATATACGTTCCCAAAATTTAAAACAATGTTTTCATAATTACAATTTTTTAATTAATATCTGTATTGATATTTTTCACTTGCTATATAAATTAATATTTTTTTTAATGTGAAAAAAAAAAGTTTTCGTAATCTAAAAAAAAAAAAAATACAGTATTCCGTCATTAAATCGACCTTCGAGGTGTGACGGCGAATGAGAAGGGCAGTGGAATGTTGGCTCGTGGCCTCTGACAGATCTCGTGGAGCACGTGTAATGATATCGAATCCACGAACACACGTGTCGATATTTCAGGAAGTTTACCATTGGGAGCAATAATAACAAAACTAAAAATAATTCAGTAGAATAAATAGTTTAACCATGACTCATCAAGTAAATCGTGATTAATCCAGTTTCCATTAATCCAGTTTCTTATATATATATATATATATATTTTACCCCGGCAAAACTTATTCTTGGCCATTTACCTTGAGTAACCGAGAACGTTGAAACACTGAGCGAAAGGAAATGAACCAGAGCGTTGAAAGAAATAAAATCTCGCGGGATGCAGATTTACTAGATTATTTCGGACTTGGAAAAGTTGTGTTTTCGACAAGTTGAAACTTCGAAATATTAATTTCCAAGTATTAATTTATTATAAAATTAGGCATTCGGGGTTAACCCAAACAAACCCAAACAATACAAAAATAGCGAATAAAATAAATACAAAAAAAATTGGGTTTGGGTTTAAACAAACCCAAACGTAAAACCCAAACAATACAAAAATAGCAAATAAAAGAAATACAAGGAAATTGAAATTTGTTTGGGTTCAAACAAACCCAAACAAAAAACCGAAACAATACAAAAACGACAAACAAAATAAATACAATAAAAATGTTGTTTATTTGGATTTAAACGAACCCAAACAAAGCGAATATAAAAAACAAAATAAATGCAAGAAAATTGTTTTTGTTTGGGTTAGTTCGGGGCGAATTGTAAAACCAAACGTAACCACGTTATCGATAAGACGTTAAAGCAAGGTCCTCGCGTGACCTCGAAATATTTGGAGCAATATCGAAGGGGAGCAAAGCTTGAAGGTTCGACGGCGTTGATTCGAGTATTCAACGATGTTTCGTAGGAGGGACTTCGAGGCCTGATTTTCCCGTCGCATAATTACGAGTGGTATATTGGTAACGTGAAAAAAAAAAAAGAAAAAAAAAAAACATACGAGCTCGCGTATACACGAACGATCGCGAGTCCGCGGTTGGTCGTGGTCACCAGCGGTACACTTTTGCACCCTAGCAGGATTGGTCACGCGCGCGGTGCCGAATTCCACGTCCCTCGTTTCAGTAAGCGTCGCGACGCTGTTGGCGCAACTCGCGCCTTCCTCCCGAATCGTGAACGTTTCCGCAGCCTGGGTTTTCCACTCTAGCGCGCTTTACGAAGTTAACGAACCCAAACCGAACCCAAACAAACCCAAATAACGAGGAAAATCGAAGACCGTTTCGCCGGGCAAGAAAGAACCGTTGATAATGTTGATAAATGGGTGGTGATGGCCATTTTCGTGTCACCCTGTCGGTTAGAAAGGAACCCGGTGCCGGTCCTGTCTACTGCAAAATGGAAACTTCCGCAAGATTTCGACAGCTCAAAACCGTCAAGCTCAGCTGCGACGCTCTCTATCGCCTTGACATCAGCTTCAAACCGCCTCAACTCTTGCAGTAGGTACAGCTATGATACTTAATCATTTTCGGATTTCTCCCGTTGTTTGGGTTTGTTTGGGTTTCAGTCAATATAATATTTATCCCGTTGTTTGGGTTTGTTTGGTTTCAGTTATTTTTTAATTTACCCCGTTGTTTGGGTTTGTTTGGGTTTCAGTTATTTTTTAATTTACCCCGTTGTTTGGGTTTGTTTGGGTTTCAGTCAATTTTTAATTTACCGCATTGTTTGGGTTTGTTTGGGTTGCAGTGAATTTTGTAATTTACCGCATTTTTTGGGTTTGTTTGGACTTCAGTTAATTTTGTAATTTACCGCATTGTTTGGGTTTGTTTGGGTTTCAGTCAATTTTTAGTTTTCCCCGTTGTTTGGGTTTGTTTGGGTTTCAGTCGGTTTTTAATTTACCGCATTGTTTGGGTTTATTCGGGTTTCAGTCGGTTTTTAATTTACCCCATTGTTTGGGTTTGTTTGGGTTTCGGTTAATCTTCAGTTCTTCTTAACCTTCTTCGTTTGGTGAAGCCAAACGTAAAAGTACGTAAAAAGCAAGCAAACGTGCAAAGGGTAATAGATGATGTACCACGTGACGTAAAAGCGTGAGAAATATGGTAACAATTTTTTAAACCTTATTTTTCGAGGATCAAATATTTTTGTCCCTTAATCGATCCGTCGACCTCTGCGTTTATGACTTTTACGAAGACTGGCGCTCGTTTTTTTATTTCTTTTTTTTTATTATTGGAAATTGAACCGCCGAAGTTTAGGAATTTGAAGAATTTGTGAGGTTATGTCGATCTTCTACGTGTCCTCAAATACAAGCAACAAAATTTGATTGCTGTCGGTACGAAATTCCGACTCTTTATTTCCCGTATTAATCAAGTTAGACTAGGTAATATTCTGCACGAAAAACAAAACGAAACTTAAACCCAAACAGTGTCGCGATGGGGACAGCTGGGAGAAGTTTTCGTCTTTTTATTTCGGACACTATTTAACTCGGTCTAGCCGATACGATACATGCGTGAAAAAGCCCAAACGAACGAAAACACCCAAAAGCACCTAACCTAAAAAGAACACAAACACGAAAACGCCGAATCTCAAAATGTCCTAACACACCTAACCTCAAAAAAGCGCAAACGTGAAAACATCTAACCTCAAAAAAAAAAAAAATACGAAACACACTCAACACCAATAAAGTGCAAACTCAAACGCAGCCAAACCTCAAAAAACGCACACAATTCACAAAACGATTCTCACAAAAATGTAATATCCTCATAACTGCGCAACGTTCACTCTCGTCGAAAGTGTACCGCGCATCGTATTAATTTTCGTCACATAGGCGAGCCGCATCGTTTTTCACGTTTTAATAATTATCGAAACTTTACGTTGACACACGCGAATCGTTGAAGACGAAACGTGCATATTATCACGATGAATATGCAATCGAATAAACGTCGTGTATTCGTATCGTTATAATTCGCGGAGATCATTAAATGACTCGAGGCAGTAACTTTTTAACTGGCCGTAAGGCAGCGTTCCCTGTCGCGGTAGCTTTCTTCGCGCTAGCATATTTACGAAGAGGTGCAGTCTTACCGCATGGGAGAGGGTGGCAGAGAAAACCATCCGCGGGTGAGCACGAAACGTTCTACGCTGAACTTATGACCTCGAATATTCTTCCTCTGGGGGCTATACGTTATTTCAACGGATTATTAGGCGCGACGGATCAGACCTGGGACTCATAACCTATAAATCCAATCTACGTTGCGGAACATAGGACACATAACCTATAAATCCAATCTACGTTGCGGAACAGTTATTTATTTATTCACATTGTTGTTTGAGTTTGTTTGGGTCTCGTGTATCAATGTTTTTCAATTTATTTACGGCTAGGAACAAAGTTTCCAGTATTCCAATAACGTTTTATTAATCCTGAAGATTCGTAGTTCACGAGTCCTGAACGCGGTTAGTATGCCGTACGTGAAATTGGAACGTGTATGGATCGCTCTCGGTTTACATAGCTTTTGTATTTTACTATTTATAAATGACGCAGGCCAGGTAGCAATCTTATAGTTTTGCCGATGTCGATACACGAACCGCCATCTTATATACATATCTTCAGTTTCCCTAAGCTCTATGAAAAGACTCGAAGTTACACGCGACGTATACGTATCAAGGAAAAATATCGGAAACTCGTGTTGGTCGTTACCGTCGTCGTCACCCTCATTTGTACTTGCCCCAGAAGCTTTCAATTCTCCATCCGTCCACGTATGTGTATATGTATGTAAATATGTTTATATAGCTTGAAAATTCGAATCTTCGTCGAAAGCACTGTACACAGCAATAAAAATCGGGATTTTAGTAGTTTTTTACGATTTTTTCATAGAAATTTTGGGTTTTTGGGGAAATTAATGGTAGATTCGTGTTCAGGGGATCAAATTACATCGTTAAGGACCTATAAAAAAAATATTAAAAATAAAATTTTTTTTTCGATTTTTGGGCAAAATACATTTTTTCACTAAATCATCGATAACTTTTTTTCCTTTGGGATTTGGCACTCCAGTTTGTGCTCAATCTCTTCG
>JAPYZI010002883.1:0-23001 GCA_030523105.1 Ophioninae sp. A BG-2022a | reverse complement strand
AATCATCCCTTGAAATAAACATTTCTTAAAATAGTAATTCCCTAAAATAATCATCCCTTAAAATAAACATTTCTTAAAATAGTAATTCCCTAAAATAATTATCCCTTAAAATGACCATTTCTTAAAAAAGTAATTCCCTAAAATAATCATCCCTTAAAATGACTATTTCTTAAAAAAATAATTCCCTAAAATAATCATCCCTTAAAATGACTATTTCTTAAAAAAATAATTCCCTAAAATAATCATCCCTGAAAACAATAAACCCTTCAAACAATTATACCCTTGAACAATCATCGCTTCATTAAATTCATCCCTCAAATCTCTTAAGACAATAATCCCTTTAAATACATTTCCCTCCAATAAAAAAAAAATCTCTGCCCACCAATTTTCCCTCTCAAACCCGAATATTCCCGAAACTGAAGGGCGCGCCCTACAGTTTCATTTCCCATTAGCCGATCATTGAAAACGACCGTCGTCATTGAGCATCGACACCCTGTATAACCGAGCTCTCTTCCCTGCGTAAGTTTTATGCACGAGGAGGAATTTCAGGATGCCTGGGGAGGGCAAAAAACGTATACCCATGGACCTACGATAAGTAGGGTGGCGAAGGATCACCGGGAGGGTAGGAATCCATCTTTTTTTTTTCCATACGTCATACACGTCCACCCACGTGATCTTTTCGTCGTGCTTTTTTTTTTCTTTTTTCTTCTTCGTCGAACACGTTCGGGAACTTGTTATTAATCTTTTTTTTTTCATTTTTTTTTCTCCGTTTCATTCGAGCTCGCTAATTTTCGGGCTTTTCTTCGTGCAACGGAGACGAAGCTTCTCGCCACCTTATTCCGCTCGTATCTCGTCAGACCGCAATCTCCGTCTTGATTAAGGCTAACGTCGTTAATGCCTCGTGGGGCGCGAACGGTTTTCTCCGGCTGACGGAGATCTGACGGAGACCGAGCGATGGCGAGGTGGCGGGGCGGGGGGTGGCGAGGGAGCGAGGGGGTAGTTTCTGTCTCTCTCCCTCCAGAAATAGAAGGCATTATCTATTTATAAATCCGCGAGGCTCCGGAGACGAGACTCCGTGGCTACCGCTGATTCTTCCCCACCATTCGCGATTATCGTTCACGACGCGACCACCAGACCCGTCTACGAAACATCGGTCTTCGGCTCGTCCATCCCCACCTTCCCTAATTTACTCGCTTTTGGGGACGAACGAGATGGAGGGAGAGGGGGAGGAAGAGAGGAAAGGCTGTATATATATAATAATAATAATAATAATCTAATAATTATTATTGAAAAGTTAAATACATTTTAATAATAAAATAACCATTTAAAAGTATAATATATATATATATATATATATTTAACTTTTAAATAATACTTTATTCGTAAAAGATTATATTAATATTTATTATATTAATTTTATGGTTCAATTTTCTTTTGTTTTATTACATTTTTTGATCAGTTTATTATTTGTGTTTAAAATGTTTATTAAATATTATTTATGTTTATTATATATTATTTACAGATTTTGTATTCATATTTATTTAGCGTGAATTAAACTGACAAGATTAAAGACCGATATTGTTGGTTAAAATAAAAAAAAAAAAAAAAACAAATAGGGATACGGTATAAAATCGAAGTATATATTTCTATTTCATTATGAAAAATATATTGATGGTAAAACGGTATATTTTTTATGTAATTTAATATAATTTCATTTAATATCAATAAATACATTCTTGTTCAATAAAGGTACACATATTTGTTTATCAAAAAATGATATTTTGAAAAATATATTTTCGATAAAAAAGTATATTTTTTATTTGATCAAATATATATATTTATATATATATTTTCGATCAAATAAACGATATTTTTTAAATGTAATATATTTTTCAAAGCCTATATATTTTTGGGGAGATCACGAGTGCGGGGGAGGGATCAGGGGTATGGAAACAGGGTTACATGTTGCGTGTTGGAAAAAAGCGACTCGAGTCATTTGTCACCAACAGTGTCCTCGTTGCCGGAGTAAAAGGGAACTGGGCGACAGAGAGAGAGAGAGAGAGAGAGAGAGAGGAAACACTGAATAAAGGGAAATTCATTCCTGATTTATTTGCCACATATTCTTCAGAGACCTGTCACTCGTAATTCCGTCCCACATGTCAGCTTCCACCTTCCTTTTTTCCTTCTCTCTTTTCATTTGTTCGATTCCATTATTTATTTATGTACGTACTTTCCTTTTCGACGCCGAGATTCGTTACGTCTTGATCGCTGATGACATTTTCAATACTTTATATATAAAATCCCAATCCCAATAAAGAAATCAATTAAAAATTAATTATAAATACAAATTTCCAAAAAATTCACTTCGAAAAAAAAAAAAAAAAAAAAAAAAAAAAAAAAAAAAAAAAAAAAAAAAAAAAAAAAAAAAAAAAAAAAAAAAAAAAAAAAAAAAAAAAAAAAAAAAAAAATTCATTCCCTCCACTAAATTTCCCCATAAAATTTATGAATTTACGAAAACTATTTCTCGATCGTTCTCCATCATAAATAAATGGCTCGGAGAGTTTCATGGCGATGTTTCAACCACGAGTAAGAAATTAATGATCGTGCCATTCTTTTCAGTCACCGGCTCGTAAATTTCATCGGTCAGGTAATAAAGGGCGGTGGCAAATGTCAAGAGGGATTCCAGGAAAGGGGGGGGGGGGAGATTGAATTAAATCGTAGGAATATGCGATTGAAGCATGAACACGAAGAGACAAAATATTATAACTTCGAGATTATAGGGACAGGGTTTTCGGGGTGGGGAAAGAGAGAAAGAGGGGGGGGGGGGCATTGACGGAAAATTACGTAGTTATAGGTAGGAGAAAGTGGCGGCGGCGGGAACCACCAGACTGGAGGAGAAACAGCAAGCACCGACGCGACCAACCAACGCCCCCGCGTTTCCCTCAGCATGGGCCCGATATTGATCCGACGATGTGGCAGTGTACCTTCCTCTCTCTATCTCTCTATCTCTCGCACCCTCGCTCTATCATATTCCCATTCCATCTCATTTCTTCCCTGTCCTTCCCCTTCCCTCGCTCCGCCACATTTTTTCGAATTTTACATTCGATCGTCAAAGGTCAAATTTACGATCAAATGTAAAAATTGACAATAACAAATGACGATAAAGAAAGCCGCATTTTTTTTTTATTTGTTTGGGTTTGTTTGTTTGATTGTTTGTTTGTTTTTTTTTTTAAATTCATTTTTCTCAAGTTTTCGTTACAGATTTATTTATTTATTTATTTATTTGTTTAGCCATCTGTTTAGTTGTATTATTTATTCGTCTATTCGTCTATTTATCTATCTGGATAATTTCATCTTATTTACTATATTTACTCAACTTTGTTTTAAGTAATTTTATTTAGGGTTTGTTCGTTTGTTTTTATATTCATTTTTCTCACATTTTCGTTCCAGTTTAATTAATTAATTAATTAATTAATTAATTTATTTATTTATTTATCTAGCCACCTGTTTAATTGTATTATTTATTCCTCTATTCGTCTATTCATCTATCTGGATAATTTTATCTTATTTACTGAATTTACTTAATTTTGTTTACGTAATTTTATTTGGATAATTTATTTGCTATCTAATAATAATAATAACAATAATAATAATAATTATTATTATAAAATTAACGAGCAAGCTTCACCTACCTGTTTTTAAATACATAAATAAATAAATCGTTTCATTTGGATAAATCTACTGATCTCGATATCAGATTTTTTTCTACGTTGATTAATTAACCAATTCTCTTCGTTACATCATTCATACCGAATCGACAAGAATTCCGTACCGGATCGAAAAACAAAACCAAACATATATTTTCATTTTTTCTGTAAAAGCGAAAAAGGAAAATTGACCGTAAATCCAGGAAACAAAAAAAGGCACCAGATTTTCACGATACAAAGCACGTGTCAGGTGACCCAGTTATTATCCAGACTGTGATAACACACATATATATATATACATACATACATATATGTATACATGGAAGTTTGATGGAGGCGCATTGGGAAAAATTCCAAATCGCGTGTGGCAAAGTCCCTCTCGTTTCATCTTACGGACGAAGATCTGCTCCCCCCCCCCCCCCTGCCCTCCAAGCCCCTAATCGTCCCTCCGGCGATGTAGCACGAATATTTCCGCGTGCGAGAGACTCCCTCTCGGAAACTTTGTTAACCGGAAGGGGAACAATTTTACGAGGGTCTCTCTTTTAACGGCAACTTCCTCTTTCCTCTCCAAAGTCCCCCCCCCCCGTTCCCCACTTCTCCCACCGGTCGATCCGACGTGCCATGAAATTCTGCCCGACTGCCTAGCTCTTTTTCGCCTTCCTCATTTAATTATTTCGAGTCGAGCGAGACTCGACACGATAAAAAGATCGCGAGATGATCCTTCGCGACGAGCGTCGCAATTTACCTTTTTTTTTGGTTTTATGTTTTTGTTTTTTTTTGTTTTTGTTTTTTTTTTTAGTTTTCTCGTACATCCGTTTAATATCAGCGAGTTTTCCAGCCAAACGAACTTTTTTTCTCTTTCTTTTTTTATTCATCTCCACTTACTTTTCATTCGTACGAAAAAAAAACGTCCCCGGAATTTTCGAGTTCCGATTATTCGAGAAGTAATTCGTTTTGGCTTGAATCTTGATTTAAAAAAATAACAAACGTTTTTGACAATCGGACTTGGAGGTTTTGGGGGGGGGGGGAGAGAATTGATGAGGATTTTTGATCATTTTGGAAATTGAAGGATCGAAGGATAATCAAGTTTAGGAAGTATGCTTTTTATTTTTGAATCAAACAAACCGAAACGAACCCAAACAAACCCAAACAACCTCATAACTTATGGAAATAATCAAGATTGTTTGGATTTGGTTGTATTATTTTTCGCGTTCTTCTGCATAATTGCCCTTCGCTCATATTTCTTTCGAATAAAAAACAAAAAAATACAATAAAAAAAAGTTAATTCTTTTACAAACGTATATAATAAAATAAATAAAATTCGTTTCCTCGTTTTATTGAATTAATATTCAATGTCCATAAAATCTACAGTAAATTCGTCCACCCAAAGCCCAAGAAATATTACCAAAAAAACCAAAAGCGAAAAAAAAACAAAAAAAAAAATGGTCACCGACCCAATTTTTTCGAACCAAAAGAAACAAGTATTCGTATCAGAGGTTAATGATTCTATTCAATGTTTTAAATCGAGTCTAGTCTCCCAACTTTACCTTGCTCGTTTCATCCCCCCCTTGCCTCCCCTCCATCCTTCCGCTCTCCTCTATCGATCTTCCTCAACTCGTTCTTTTTTTTTCTTCATCCCTTCCAATCGAATGTTCGCTCCCAATCTTTATCCATTCCGCAGCCTCCGACTCGCTTCTCATTTATTCTTTGTCCGTTTAACCGTTTTCTCCCTCAACAATCCCCCCCCCCCCTCCCCTCAAAAATCCCCGTCACCTTTTTCCCTGGGTTCTTTCCGTCGTCACTAACGAGAAGGCAGCGGAGTGCTGACAGATTCATTTATTCACATTAGGACGTCCAAATGCTGGGAAATGCGGCAAGTGACGTATGTCTGATGAAGCCAACAGCCAGATATAGGAATACACGTATATGTACGCGTAAAATCTTCAAATGTGTGTTAAGGGGGTTACACGTGCACGGGCACACGTGAAAAGACGAGAAAAACGAGAATAACAAAAAAAAAAAAAAATAAAAAATAAAAAATGACGAAGCATCGAAAAATAATGGGACGTATAGGGAGAGAGTGTCGAAGGGAGGGGAGGGGGGAGGGGTATGACGACGAAAAAAATCGAAAGACTGATAAATAGGTGACTTCCTTCGCAGAGGGAGGGAGAGGAAAGCTTCTCGGTTGATGGATATATGAAAAGAAAAAAAATGGAATAAAGAACTGGATGTATGACGATAGGGAAGCAGGAAAGGGGAAGCGAGGACGGGGGTGGAAGGGAAAAAAAACATGAACGAGAACCGTGTGGCGAGGACTGTCATCTGGCGTTTTTATACAGGAGGATACTATTATTTGTATTATTTATTAATAGTGTCAATATTTCTTGGCAATTCAATGTTGATCGACGAATTGATTTTGATGAAAAAAAAAAAAATTGCGTTCGCAGTTTTGGGGCATGTATGGAACATTATTATATATTTTTATGTATCATTATTTAAATTGTTCAATTTTATTATGTTTATTATTATTATTGAAGCGTTGAACAAAGATGGTTTGATTATTACGTAACAGGAAATCGAATCGTATTACATTTTTCATAATAAAGTTGTTAAAATTAATTATATATAGTAAGAAAATAATTATTAAATCATTAATAGAAAATAAAATTAGTTGTTAAAGGAATGATACATTATTAGTGAAATTATTTCATATTTTTTTTGGATCGTTGAATTGAATTAAAAAAAAATGCTAAAATATTTTTAAAAAGTGAAGAAAAGAAGACGCGTTGAATTTTATTATTTATGAAATAAAAATGATTAGTTAAATTATTTCGCTATTATTTTGATAATTAATTATTAGTGAAATTATTTCATATTTTTTTTTGGATCGTTAAATTGGATTTAAAAAAAATGCGAAATTATATTTCAAGGGAAAAGAGAAGAAAAGAAGACGCAGTGAATTCGCATAAAATTTTTCATACGCGCATTGCACCTCTTGTAGACCCTCAACTCCGGGAGTGCATGCGTACACGTAACGTCAATGAACACTCGATCCTATGGGTTCTATATAGACGGCAGATGTGCAAATGCATTTGTGCATTGCGAAGAATCATTGAGTGCGGATCTTTTGTACGCATATGTTTCGCCTACGTAGAGTCGAGCGCACCGCGTATACATATGAGGAAATATTAAAAACTATTCATAGATATTGCTGCGACAACTGTGAACCTCGCTCTTGAGAGCTCTCGTTGCACTCACTCGACAGGGCTCACGCGGGCTCTCACGCTCCCTTCTCTCGCGTGTCCACGCCTACCTTACGTAGGTACTGCTCCCAGTAAATTATTTACGACCTTCTCGTTATTTTTACTATTATTGTTATTGTTCTTATTTTTTTAAAACAACTTTACTGTTTTTTCGTTTATTATTATTAACGATTATTACTTAAAATTGGTTGTTTTTAGATTGTTTTCATTTTTATTAATAGTAATGATTATTATCACAGTTAAAAAATTGTCAATATTGTTTTTATTATTATTGATGATTATCATTACGATTTTGAATTTCCAAATATTATTTCTATTGTTATTAATGATTATTATTACGATTTTAAGTGTCCAAATATTATTTTTATTATTATTAATTATTATTATTACGATTTTAAGTGTCCAAATATTGATATTATTATTATTATTATTATTATTATTATTATTATTATTATTATTATTATTATTATTATTAGTAGTAGTAGTAGTATCTTTTAAACAATCATTTCTTAGAATTACTACTGCAATTGTTGTCGTTCCTGCTCATAATTTCTTGTTTACGTCAACTTGCGGAGAAAACAAAAAATTGAACGTACGAAAAAAAGTTTTTTCGAAAATTCTGCAGGATGAAAGTAAATATTTTTATCTTCTGAATGTAAATAAAAAACTCAATGCTAGAATAGGATATAAATATATAAATATATAAATATATATATAATGTAAATATAAAATATAAAATATATATATATCCTATTTTAGCATTAATTTTTTTATTTACATTCAGAAGATCAAAATATTTCCTTTCATTCTGTAGAATTTTGGAAAAATCTTTTTTTCCAATGTACAATTTTTCTTTTCTCCACGAGTATATATATATTTATCAAATATTTATTTTTTAATACTTCTTTTCATTATGGGTGGATGGATATGTATAGGGATATTTATACGTTGGAGCTTCATCGTTCAATCACCTCGCTCGAAGGACATTGTAGACCCGCATTTACGACATATCCAATAGACATTATTGTCCATGTGTCGAGAGTGTGCAGAGCGATCGGAGCGAGAGAGGCCGAGGAAAGCACTCGCCCCTCGCGTTGCTTATTATCCGTCTGTCTCAAATGGAGTGTACGTGCGTCTCGTGTTACTCCGAGACGTCTCGTCTGCTGTCTCCTACCGCGTAACTATAATGATCGATGTGTCCTTCCATCTTTCTCTCTCTCTTTCTCTCCCTGTTCCTTTCCTTTTGCTGTTTTTCCATATCCCTTTTTTTCGTTTTTCATTTATTTTTTTTTTTATTTTCTGAACGAGAGCCATCGACAATGCGAACGGGAACAAAATAAATGGATGAACGACGTATCTCGCGGGTACATTGGTATGACGTTCAAACTGGACGAAAAGAAAAAGAAAAATAACGTAAGACGCGACAAAGCTTTTTTTTTTTTTTTAATTTTTTAAATATATTTATGTATATTAATTCATGTCAAAACGAATGAAGAAAAAGGTAAGCTTCAACGACGATATAAATCCGAGTTAAAGAGTTACCTCGACCAGCTCCAGGCAACAAGGAGAAAAATGAATTTGGTTTTTTTTTTTTCTGACGATATTACCAGCGAGAAGAAGTACCCGAGCAATTCGCGAAATTGCGAAACAATATTTTCTCGCCGCTCAAACTTTTACGGTATTCATTTGTATTTTTTTTTTTTTAATTTATAAAAATGTCGATCTTTTTTTTTTTGTAATATTATTTGTTTACTTTAATAATAATAAATCGAATAAATTTTCGTAATTAAAAACTCTAATTCTTTTCACAGATATATTTTTCTAATTGTTGTGGCAGATATACATAATAATATGATTCTTAATAATAACAATAATAAAATTCTTTTTTCAATGACTATTTTTCTATTTTTTACGGCAGAATTATTTTCCCACTTACAAATAAAAATATACAGAAATACAAATTTCTTTTTTTTTTTCATACACAAATATCATATATTTTTTATTGTTCTAAATTTCGATTTAAAAAAATTAAAAAACAAAGAAGGATTTTGCAATGACACATATTTCGCGAGCTGTATTCGGCCGGTTCGCGTTTTTTCCCACTTTTTTTTTTTTTTAATAACCGTGACGCGGAGATGAAATGGGTTGGAAAAAGAAAAGAAAAAAAAACGTTGAAATTACGAGACCTCGAGACGCGAGGAAACTTTATTGCCAATATTACACGAACGAATTGCGAATTGTTTGAAAAGGTCTCCGGTGATGCATATTTCATATCGAACGGTTGAAAATAATCGTTGATCGGACAAGGGAAAAACCCCCCCCCCCCCCTTCCGCCCCTCCAATCCTATTCGTTGGTGACAAAGGTGAAAAAAAGAAATAGTGTACAGACTCGATGCATCATCGAAGCTTGGTATCAAGTAAAGATATGAGATATTGCTAGGTGTGTCCCAACGCAGATTGTATAAATTCGCCATTTGGCTGGACGAGAAAGTTTCGAGTCGTGGAATATCCTCGTTATATCCAGCAGTCTCTGTCGAGATTTTCGTCGAAGCTCTCTACTGGAGAAACGATTTTCTCTTTGCAAAAGACCCTATTCCTTCTCTCTTTGTCTTTCCACCCCTTTCCCTCGGGGCATCCCTTTCTCCCGGTGATTCAGGGACCTCTTTACATTCAATTGCCAGGCCAGATCTACCTACGAGGCATTCCAGCCAAAACTCCAACCTTCCGAATGCATTAGCATTTTTATTTTTTTTTTTTTATCGACCGTAGGTAAACGTTCGGTATTTCATTAAGAGCATGATAAAGTTTTAATTCTTGTATAACTCGATATATTTCGTGAAAAATATATTTTTGTAAATGGTTTTTCGAGATAGTTAAAACCCTTCGGAAATTAAAAAAAAAAAAAAAAAAAAAAAAATAACGGTAATCTTAAAAAGGCAAATATCAATATCACCTCGTCGTTAGTTGGTTGAAAAAGAATTTTTTTTCGATAATGCGAAAAATTCGTCGCGTCCCTATTTTATTTACAGCCACAGGAGAATTTGTTTGAAATAAATGAAAATGAAGAAGAAGGGGGGTGGAAAAAAAACTATCGAATTTTATCGTCAGCGAGGAGGAAATTAATTGGAAAAATAACAAATTAAATTCCAGCGAGAAACTCGGAGCGATTTAATTTGATTTTTATCCTCGTTCCAATTTATTACAAAAATGAGGGGAAAAAAGAGTGGAAGAAAAAAAGAAAGAAAGAAAATGTGAACGATTAAATGAAATTCTCAGTCGTGTCACTTGGGCCTGGAATGCCTCGTGCATTGTGCACCGTCATATATATTTACGCATATACGTATAGGTTCATCGGGGAAGTAATGGGAAGGGCCATATATACATATATAGCTATATATACATATAGGAAGTTTCGCGAAACGTATTACGGATAATAAAGGGGATTGGCTCTAAATTACAAAGTCCGTTGCAGATGCCGCGTTAAATGCCTCTCAGAGACAGAAACCGGACAGAGCGGCGACGTCGTCGTCGTCGTCGTCGTCGTCGTCGTCGTCGCGGCCCTGGCTCGTCTCTCCGGTCCTTCCGGCCTCTCGACCCCCATTCCCTTCTCGCCTTTCCTCTATTTTCCCTCCTCTCCGCGAGCTTGTTTTCCCCCAAATGTGGGGAATCCGATTTGCACTCTATTTTCGCCGGAAGTGCCAGGCCGGTGTTAATTTTTTAATCAATTGACTCAAAGTTTCGAAGAAAAAAAAAAACAAAACAAAAGAATAACTCTTGTTTGAATTTGGGAAAACTAATTCCAGAAGTTAATTTTAGTTCAATTTTGGAAACATTGAAAATCAATTGTTTCGATTTTTGAAAAAAATAAATATAAAGAAGATACGTTGTTTCAATTTTCGAAAAATAACACAAATATTTCGTTATTATTTTTCGAAAAATAACACAAGTATGTCGTTTCAATTTTTGGAAACATAATTTATCTCATTGGAATATAATTTTGGAATTATAATTTATTCTTTTTGGAAAAATAACGCAATTATTTTGTTTCAATTTTTCGAAAAATAATTTACCTTTATTTTAAAAAAAAGAAGGGTTCAACGAAATTGTTTTTTTTTTTTTTGCTTCCTTATTTTTGAGCAGAGAAAGGAATGGAGAGAAAAAAAAAGAAATTCGACGCGGTAAAAAAAATCCACGGACACCTTCGAAGGGCACGAAGGGCCAAAGGGTGCGAGGGGAAAGGGTCGAGGGGCGCGAAAGCTCGTGTTGGATGGCGAGAAACGAGAAGAAACACCAGCGACGAGTAATTTAGCCGTCCGTTGAGATTTATTGAGATTCTTCCCGGGGTCGCGACAAAGCAAGACGGAGAGGAGCGAGGAAGAAAGAAAAAGAAGACGAAGCGGGTTTGGGAGGGGTTGAAAGGCAGCGAGCAAGTTCTTCGGCGACAGTCTCGAGGGCCCCTGCCGTACAAGCAGCGCGTGCTCTTGCTGTACTGCCGTGTTTCTTATTTCCCCCTCCCCCCTCTCCCCCTCCACCCACCTTGCAAGCCCACCCCGGGGGGATTCGCAACTTCTGTTTTCAATTTAGTAAGCACTCCTGGACCGGCGACAATTATACATTTAATTGAATTTATATCGCGCCCTCGACAAAAACAACGAGCGATTCGCAATCGTCCCGAAAATAGACACGCGACTCCGCGTCACGTCCGGTGGCCCGCGATTTTTTCTTCCCGTTATTTTTCAATTATTTTTAAATGATTTTTCAATTATTTGTCAATTATTCCATTCTTATTTATTTCTGCCTTGTCGTATCATTTTTTTCATCGTTCGAAGTGTTTGATATATATAGATATATATTAAAATTAATACATTTATTCAATGAAAATATTTTTTTTTTAAATTTATATCTCGATATCTCGAAAATGCAAAACATAAAAAATCCGAACATTTGAATGAATGCAAATATACCAATAATCGAATATTTTATATTTTGGAAATTTCGTAGATATCGAGATATAAATTTTTATTGAACAAATCACAATTAAACCAATTTTGTTTTCAATAATATCCTTTTTTATAACTTGAATGAAATATTTTATTCGTAAAATACAAAAAAATTGGTAATCTTTTCTTGTTATTGTTTTTTTTGTTTTCAATTAATTTAGTAAGTGAAAAAAAGAAATATCAGATGGAAGTAAAAAACGCAAGGAAAAATACGGCGGAAGTAAGGGGGGTGAGTAATGGTGAGGAAAAACGATATGCTCAATGTCCACGAAGTGGCCCAACATTAGAGCGGCTTCGAGACCGTCTCGTTTTACGTGTGCGTGTGTTGGCCACGCGCGAAGAGCGCGAACGTTTACTCAATCGACGAGAGCACGTGAAGCCCACTCGTGGCACTCTCTCACTCGTGAAACCCTCCCTAGGTTCAAGTGGTGTCTCTCCACGTTCGCGGGAGGAAGAGAGCGATTGCGAGCTAGATAGAAAGAGAGCGAGAGCGAGAGAGAGAGAGATAAAAAAAGAGAGAGATAGGGCTGTAGCGGAGAAGTTGAAGGCATCGACCTACTCGGATTACTCGCACTGTAACAGAAGGGTTAAGGGTCCGGGGGTGTCTAAAATTCCGTCCCCTCGAGTCATCTTCGAGCTTGTGTATTTATCATCCCCGCAATTTTGGCACTTCGCTGAGAGGGCTTCAACAAAAGGGAGGGAAAGTTCTATTTTCGTTTGGGTTAGGGCCTTGAGATTTGTACTGTCCGAATATATGCACTGTGAAGCCGAGAAGAAGTGGGGAGTGAAAAAGGGCTAGAGGGAAAAAGGGCTGAAGGAGCTAAGGGTTGAAAAAAAGGGCTGAAGGATCTAAGGGTTGAAAAAAAGGGCCGAAGGGCCTAAGGGTTGAAAAAAGGGCCCAAGAAAGGGCAGGACTGATACGAGTATGAGTAAGTGTGGAGGGAAACGGAAGGACGAGAAGAGGACATGACGTAGAGGAGAAAAAGGGCTGAAGGGCAAGGGGGACGGGAGAGGTTGATAAGGGCGGAAGGGTAGAAAGGGAAGGAGGAGAAAGGGGTGTGAGAGCGTGGAAAGTGGAAAGTGCGCTATCTGAGCGTTTCACAGGAAGGGACTGCTGTTCATGCACGCTGGAAATCGTCGCTCCACTGGACCGACGTGCCGCTCTCACAAGAATACTCGTCGAGGAAAGGGGCGGGAGGAAGAGGAAGTGCGAGAGCGAGTTATCGGTGAGTGGTTGTACACAAAGCAACGTACGAGGGTGTAAGCTAAAGTCGAAGAGGAAAAGCGACGGGTGAGCGCGGGGCGCAGGGACAGAGAGAGGGAGAGGGAAAGGAGGGATGAAAAGAAGCGAGGAAAACAGACTGAAAGGTGCGGGAGTTATACTCCTGTTATACATATATATGTATTAACTTCACCATCGTGTTTAAAGAAAGACGCAAGTAGCCCGATGTGTTTTTTGAATCTTGAGGCCCTTACGCCCTTTCGCCATTGCGAGGAACGATGAAGGGATCAGCCTATACATCTTGAGAGAGAGGGAGAGCGCGGTGAAATCTACGAGGGTTTAACTCCGCAGAGGACCCGGAGCCGCAAATACAACAGGGCGGAAAGGAATCGGCCGACACGAGGGGGGGGAAAAAAAAGGGACACCGTGGTAGAAGCAAAGGCCGAGAAATTAAGGGAATGCGGCGAAGCGGAGTAACGTCGCAATCTTCAAGATCGTATCTCTCGGAGATTGCATGCTACGCGTACACGTATATTTCAGTAAATACACATAAACCATTAAATTCATGGTAGCCCTTTAGGGTACGGTTAGACCTTGAAGTACCGAGGAGAAATCTTTCAATAAATTTTTTTATCCGACGCACCGTTACCGAGTTATTAAGGAATTAACGACGACCAATCGGTTACTTCAATGGGCGGAGTCTCATCCCCACTCTTGCAATATGTTTCTTCTCAACGATTGGCCGTCACGGAATCATCGATATCTTCGGAACGATGCATCCTACAAAAAAAATGATAAATGACTTTTCGTAGCGAAATTTCGCGCTCTATCAAGCCCCCCTGTTCCCGAGTCGATTCCTGCGATATTTCGCGGACAGGAGGATAAAATACACTGGAGAAGGCTGAAACGAGGCGTAAAGCATACAGCCCGTACGTAAACACGCGAACGCACGCGGAGACGAGTGTCTCGCGGAGTGAAAAGTTGAAACGAGGAGAGTAGTGTGTTACGGGGGAGGAGCACGCGAGGCTGTGTACATTAAGAGTGCAGCGTGTAGAAATCACAGTAACGTATAGGATAGCGTGAACGAATGGATACGTATACGTATTACGGCTGTATACAGTACAGCCGTATAAAATATATATAGAGGTGGTTAGACGCGGGAGTGGTCGGACGCTCCGCAAGAACCGACAATACAGGCTGCCAGGGGAGTGCGGGGGAGAACGAGGTTTATTCGAGTAGGTATATATAGTCATCGGTCCAGACAGGGTGATGCATTGCAACCGGGTCCCTTTACGTCGTCGTGAATCGTCGGCGCCTTGTGGCCGTCAACCCCCGATTTTCTACGCCTTTTTTCTTCTTTCTTTTTTTTTTCCTTCGCTTTTCTTTCTCCCTTTCACTCGCCCCTTATCGGGGCTGTCTCTTTCCTCGAGAATTTTAGAGATCCGACGAAGCACGCGTGGCTCACATCATGCATAGATAGAGAACCGACGGCAGGAAATACAGTCACTTAGGATTATTTACTTGTACGGGATTGAACGGTCACTCTCGGAGGAAATGGACCGCCGGAATTTTTAGAGCCAATAGTGCTATTCGGCTCTTTGCGCCAAGGTCCAGTTAATATTCTCATTTATTATATTAAAATGTCATTATTATTTTACTCCTAGTGATAATGTATTTATAAAATAATAATTGATAGAAAAGCGATAGGAAAAATAAACGAATTTCGGGAGCGATAAATTATCGTTTTGGAAGTTCTAGTCCGATCGAATATTTGGAAACACAGAGGTCGTGGGTAAAATCGACGAAACGTTGGTGGTTCGAGCAAGTGTAGTACATCATTTTCTGGTCTGTCTCAGAGCCCTCCGACTCTCGTGCGTTCTCGAATGTTCGTAAAAGCGTTTACAAGCGATTCCTCTGTGTATGCACGAGGGATTTGGACGAGAGGTCGGCACGTTGGAAAATCGGGTATCGAACGTGTGGCCTCTCCTCATTCGCGTGTGTGCGTCTCGTCTCGTACCAACATGGGAGCGTTGCGATCCGCTCGCGTGCATAATGCACGTACCTCACGTACGTAACTCGCCCGTTCGGGTTTGTTTGAATGACGCGAACCTCGTGACCCGCGTTTTCCTACCCAATCTACGCCAAAAAGAACCACCATCAGCAAACGTTCCAACTGCTTTTGTAGCCAACTTTTGGCTGCGAAAAAATTTGGCAGCTTCAAAAAAAAACGGATTTCATTTCAAAACGGCTGCCAACTTTGTTCGCAGCCAAAAGTTGGCAGCTTGGCAATTAAAAAATACCTACTTTTTTCGCAAACAAAAGTTGACAGCTTGGCGATTAAAAAAAACCTACTTTTTTCCAACAAACTTGCCAAATTCTTTCGCAGGAAAAGTTGGCAGCTTGGCAATTAAAAGAGACTCACTTTTTTTCGTAGCCAAAAGTTGGCAGCTCTTTTGAAAAAAAAATATATATATATATATGAGTATAAACAAATATAAGTCCAATTTGGAAACTTCCCTAATCGAGGTCAGTTAGAAGACAGCTTTTCCCTCCCTCGGATGAACGTGTCCCTCCACATTTTTTCTCCTATAATCGAGTCAATAAAAAACGTTGCAACGATTTCTCGAGAAACCGTACCGGTCGGTTTATTATTTGTGCGTGCCAAGGGTTTAGGGGTGGTATTTGCGTAGGAGGGGTTTGGGTCGGATGTTCGAAGGAGTAATTTGTCACTTCTCTGGTAGCGAGAGTATCAGTGAGACAAAGAGTCGTTTTCGGTGAGAAAAAGTCGAGGGGGTGGTCGTTGAGGGTCCAGAAAGGAAAGGGAGAGGGAGAGAGAGAGAGAGAGAGAGACAGGGACCCCTCAATGAAGACCAAATTCATAACTCATTGCCGACCTCGCGGATACGAGGGAAAGAGTCTCTTTCGGGGGTGTCAATTTATAGGCTTTATATACGGATATAAATCGAGTGTCGTCATAGGGGTGGTGGGTCCTTTTCGTAATGGGTTTCGAACGTCGTCCTGGGTGTCCTTGAAAATTAAGTAAAGAGAAGGATGATCGGAAATCGCGTTGGTTGGCTTACCGTACGTGGCGTCTCGGAAGTGGCGGCGGAACGGGATTGTGAAAGTTCTCCATCATGGAGTATAGATCGTGATCGACGGATTTTCGATCCATGCTCTCGAGTTTGTCGAGCCTTAATAATTCGGCTTCCCTTGGCGAGTGTAGCTCACAATGAGCCACGTGTAACAGAGGTCTGAGGGACGAACCACCGTCGCATCGTTGCTGCTGTTGTTGCTGCTGTTGTTGCTGGTGCCGCTGAAGCGGACCGATCACCTGATGGTCCGTACCATCCGTTGCCCGTTGTTCTTCCCCCCAGACTTCGAATTCCCCGGCCGCCGAGTAATCACCGAAGCCACCGTTACCCTTCACCGTTGGGCCCTTTGGGACGCCCTTTCGAGTGCCCTCGCTCGCTATCCTCAAGGGCAAGAAAACACCCTGTGACGACAGCACGATGTTTTCCTTCGTTTCGTCCTCGTCGCTGTTTCCGTCGCCTAAACCTTCGCCCTTTCTCCCTCTTCTCCTCGTATTATTGTTATTATTATTATTGTTGTTGTTATTGTTATTGGCGTTTCCCTTCTTTCGTTTTCGAGTCCTTGAATCGTCGCTTCCGGTCGTATTGTCGGCTCGCCTCGACCTCAACGACGACGAAAGAATTTTAATTCTGCTCGTCCCTGAGCCCTTCAGAATTACGGAATTTCATACGATCGATCCAATAAGTGTGACCTCGCTGATAGGGCACCAACAAAAAATAAATAAATGTTCGAAACAGCAGTTATTATGATAGAAAATATTGATGACGATTGATAAACTGGCACTGGGCGACAAACGTTTTCGTCACGATTTATCTCGACGAATTATTCACCAATGGAACCCTCGCACTTGTCATTACACGCACGCACTTCACTTCCGGTTGAAAATTTTCTTCGAAACGCTGTTCCTTCAGCAGCTTTTTTTTCCAGCCTTTACGTTCGAGGTTCTTCGAGCCTCGATTTTTTCCGAAGTCCGCGATAACTTCGACGAAAACTCACGATAACTCGAAACGAGGATAGAACGATACGAGAAAGCTCGCCAAAAAATCGCGATGACTCTTCGAAAAATCGCGATAACTCGCGATAACTCTTCGATAAATCGCGATAACTCGCGATAACTCTACGAAAGTGGGAGCGATAACGCGCGATAACTTTTCGAAATTTGCGACGACAGCGCGTGGTGAGCGATAACTCGCGATAACTCTGGCAGTTGCTTGCGATAACTCGTGATAACTTCACGATAACTCGATCATACGAGGCGCCAACTTTTCCGCAAAGTGGAAGCTCTCGAAGCTGGCTCGGAGATTTTCAATTTGAAGAATTCTTTCTTCGAATAGAAATTCGTTGGTCCGATCACGTCCTGAATTATTCACTGATCTCTTGTCTCACGATGATCTTCGGAGGTCACTTTTCGCTGATAAAAAATATCCTCTGATGCTGGAACGGTCCTTTCGTCACGAACTTTCTCGTTCGTTGATCGCAACACTGTATCCTCGATGCACATCGATGAAGACTCACACGAAAGATACGAGGAACATACACAGGTGGTGAAAAAAAAAAGTATTTCGCGATCGTTCACTTTTTTGTATTTTTCACGATTTTATCCAAATTTTCGCAATACTTTTTATCGCTCTTTTGGCGATCGATGGGCTGGCGCAACGTTGACGCTTCGAGGCTCTGAAGTAAAATGTAAAATTTCGAAAAATCAATTCCGTCCTCGGAAAAATTAAATCTCAGCCGAGATTTTTACTTTTTTTTTTATTTTGAGAAATATTTATCTTGCTGTAGTCGAGAAAACGAAAAATCAACGGAACCCCGAGATTGAAAAAAACTGGGTCGGATAAAAAAAAGCTGATGGAGAATTTTTTATTTGAAATCTCGTTGGCGCATTTTTTTTTCGACCACCTGGCTGGCTAATTTTTTTTTTTTTTTTGTTCTGTACATCACTAGAGGAATTCTCGTTGCGAACGGAAAGCACCGATGAATTTTTAAAATAATTTTCGTGTGTGAAATTCACGGGATGTAATGCAACGAAAAACTTAATTAAAATCCAATTGCGACCGGCTCGAAAGAAATACGAGTGAAAAAATTCCAATGGAGAATTTCGCTGTATGAAAATATCTTTTCTTCGAGTACGAACGCGATCAAATTTTTTTGTTTCCACCAACGAATTATTCTCGTAGCGAATGAAACGTTGCGGACTGGAGGTACGAGAAAATCCCTTCTATTTCAAACCCATCCCTGCACTATAAAAATTCACAGGCCATACATTTTCCTATTCCAAAATGATCAAAAAAAAAAAAAAACCAAAAAACTTAAATCCTTAAAAAAATCCTGAGAAATAAAAAATAAACAATCCAAGAAATTTAATAGAATTTATCAGGTATTGAAACAAAAAAGATGCTGCGTTTTTCCAAAGACAAATTTTACTGCAATTCCGTTTTCAAAAATCGGTAAAAAAAAAATTTCTACCCGTGCAATTCCTTTTCCAAACAAAATCCTCATGAAAAATTATTTTTTTTTATCTTAATCTTTAAGAATTCCAAAAGCAAAGAAAAAAAAATTATTGCAACCCCTATTTTGAAGGGATTACGGTGGTCTATAATACCAAGATTTAAGGGCACTCGAAGCGACAGTAGCAGGGTAATTTCATGGGTTGAATAATCCATCTGAGGGGTTGAAAAAAAAAAATTGTCATAAGTATTCGACAGCTTTGATATAATTTCGAACGCGAAACGAGTACGTAGAAGAGGTAAAAAAAAAAAAAAAGAAAAAACGTGAATCGAGAGTGCAATCGCATCGGCATTTCCCCCTGGCTTCCGCCTCGCCGTGTTCGTATGCATATACGCGAGGAAAAAGTTGCATCGAGGGAATTCGAATCGAATGTATGCTCTATTTTTAGTCGACGACCAGACGATCGTGGGGAGTGAATATATCCGCTAGTCAGGTCCATCGCGACTTTTCGCTCGAAAGGGGTGAACAACCAGAGTGGTGGTGACAGATAAAAAGGAACATTACGAACTTTGCATACTCGATACTCTACGAGGGAGATATTAAATCACTATTTCTTTCAACGTATAATTCCTTCCATTTCATACTCAAACATTTGACTCGGATGGAAAATTATTTTTTATCCAAGCAAACCCAAACAATTCCAATTTTTTTCATCCAAGTTAAAAAAAAAAAAAAAAACGAAAAAAATGACGAATTTTTAACGTAACTGAAGAAATCGAATCCCGAATTATTTATTTTTCCAAATTGATTATTTTTCACATTAAAAATTCGAAAAAAATAAATATCCGTATTTTCGAAAACTTACAAAAAAAAAAAAAAACATAGTTTTGAAAATGTCACGGCTTATTTTCAGCCTCGGGAGAAGTAATGCAGAAAAAAGTGAATTTCACCGAGGACCATCTAGTATACGAAGCACTTTGAAACTGCACACACGTTAATCCATGGTGAAGAAACGACGAAGAATTGTTGTATCCTTAGATCCCAAAATTGTGCCACGAATTGAAAAAAAAAAAAAAGAAAAAAAAAACAATGTTTCTTTGCATAAAATGATTTGCATTGATTTCTTTGGGTTTCGCTGGGTTTGTTTAGGTTCCGTTGAGAGTTTTTTCGGTTCATTTGGTTTACTTTGGGAATCTTTGGATTTGTTTGGATTTCTTTGATGGAATTTGGATTTCTTTGGATTCCTTCGATGACATTTGGAGTTTTTTTGGGTTCCTCTGATGAAATTTGGGTTCGTTTGGGTTTCTTCGAGTCCCCGTCTCGTTACTCTTGTTTCTTCAATTATTTTCAATTTCCTAAATGGAATTGATAATTCTCATAAGACTAAAGAAAGTGTTCATCAACCGAGTCGTAAATTCTTACTGGTTTTTGTTCGTACGAAAGGTGTAAATTCCAAGGAGGTTTCAAGCCGAACTAATATATGAGCGTACTTGGGCACCAAAGACGTTTAGTACCCCAAGTGCAATTTCATGACACTTCGGTACGAGTGGATTTTACAAGGGACGCGAGAGCGGGTGGTTTTGGGGCTGCGCTTTCGGTGGGCTCCGCGAAAACTCAAATTTTGGAGAGTAAGAACGACGCGTGGCGTAAAGGGACAAGAGTGTCACCGGGCGATTAAAAGCCGGGTGTTCTCGGGTACCTATATAGAAGGAAGTTTGGAAGCTCGCGCGGGGAAAACCTAATTGGGTCACGGGGCCTCGCTGCGCCACGATGGAAATCCACGCGCAAGTATATACACCCCCTCCAGCCCTTGGCCGCCCCACCATCGGACACCTCCAGTCCCGAAACGTCACAAATGTAACACGGGGGGCTTCATCAAAACCGCGTTCCATTCACGATTCAAATATTCCACGAGGTGGAAAGAAAACGACGAAAAAGACGAACAAAAAAAACAAAAAAAAACAAATAAAAATAAAATAGAGCGAAGCCGAAAAACTGAAGGTTTGAAAGGACGAAATCTTTCCCCGATCTTGTCGAGAACGAGAAATTCGAGACGAGGCTTCAACATTTTTCCCCCGGAAATATTTCATTTCCAATGAAGACCTCTCAACAATTTATCCAAGGTGGATAAAAAAAACTGAATGAAAAAAATGACCAACGAGCAACAAATCGTTAAAAATAAAAGCAAACAATCTGCGAGATTACTCAACAAAAAAAAAAAAAAAAAAAAAAATTAAACAATAGAAACCCCTTTGACGAGTACAAACAATGCGAAAGATTTTCTCATTTCTCGATACCAAATTCAGCAACAAATATCATCGTTATTTCTGGTGAAAAAAAAAAAATTACCAAAAAAAAATGTCTCCTCTCATTCACTCATTCCCAGATTACTTTATTCTCGCGCGAATAAATCTCAGTCATCAATTCCTTCCAAATACGTTTTTTACGTCACACGTCGCACGTTTTTACGAATTTTACGTCTTGACGTATCAAAAAAAAAAAAAAAAAAAACTTTTCTTTTAAATATATATCTCGGTCGGGAGATTTTTTATTTTTACGGAGATTATTTACCCGCGGTAATAACGCGTTTGCTTTTACACATAATAATAATAATATTACTAATAATAATATTATTAATAATGATAATAATAATTGTGATAATAATAATATCGGTTAGTCGTCGGGAGAGCACGGATCGCGACGGGTATCTCGTACGGACATCCAACCGCGGCAAGAGCGGATCAAAGACTGGAGAGCCCACACGGCGGCGCAACGACGCCCGGCACCGAGGGATACTGGAGCCCCCCCCCCCCCCCTCTCACGCTCTTCGCCGCCGCGACGAAGAGCGGCGGCGCGGAGGCGCGTGCGCCGACTACCCTTAAGGCTATACATACATATATACATATATATACACATATATATATATATATATATTGTCTTTCACCCTCAATCGCTATCTCTCTCCAACCTTCTCTTTCCAATTTCTCTCTCTCTCTCTCTCTCTTTCTCCTGACGTAGGGGGCGCATCGTGTACAGGGCATTCGCCCTTCCATCCCACGTAGTAGGTAGTACTCGTCGGGAAAAATTCTCCCGTCGCTTTAGCGATCTCTCTCTCTCTCTCTCTCTCTCTCTCTTTTACTCTTCTTCGCCCTCTTCCTCCCTTAGACCCTGTGTATTTTCCATAGGGTTGTTACTACCCTTGGAAGTGAGCGCCTCCGTTCGGCCGATTCGATAACTACTCCAAATAACTTCGCCTGTGTGTATACGTGAATGTGTGTAAATATATATATATATATATATATATATATATATATATATATATATATGCAGAACTTCGTGAACTTTAATTTGTATGCAATTTGATACGGTAAAAAACTATATATATATTAAATACAATAAGTAAATTAAATTTGTCGTTTAACGTATGTGAATTTTTATGTAATAAATTAAATATATTAAAGTATAGTAAATTTGTTATATATGGATATGAGACGTTTAAATCTTGTAAATAATGTAACGAAAAATACAAATTACATACGTAGCTAATTTTTTAAACTCAATGAATCCTCCGTGTTGCTGAATTTGCATTTGTTCGAATTTAATTTGTATTTTTTTTTCATCTGGTATCAATATATATATGTGTATATATATATATTTTTTTTTGTTTTATTTATTTTGGCATTTAAAACAGTTGATCTTTACTTCGATGTTTCGTACAAAATCTTAAAATCCAATCTTAAATTCATATCTTCATTAATTGATAAAACTATAGATAAAACTAACGTGAGAAAGAAAAATGATACGAATGTTTTGGGCGCATGTCCGTCACGAAGAATATTATCCGAAGGTACAGACTCATAAAAAAGCGTAATCTTCATACTGAGAAACTTTCGATCGAGCCTGTACCCCGTATGAAGTAGCGGGAGGCGCTTGCGCACGAAAAAGGTGGCTCGATGGTGGAGCTTGCGGATGTGGAGAGAAAGACAGACGTAAAATGAGAAAGAGAGAGAGAGAGAGAGAGCAGGGAGGCTGTGCGAAGCTTCGAAGTCACTGTACCCCCGAGAGAAATACGAGTGACGCACGGATCCGAGGGAAACGACAAAAAGAGGAAGAAGAACTCGAGAAAGAATGAGGAGACGATCAAGAGAAAGACGAAGAAAAAGAAAAACAAAAAAAAAAAAAAGATAGACAAATCCAGAAGAGAAAAACGACAGCAAAACGAATAAAAATACATCGCGATATTTTTCTTTTTTTTGTACAATTAAAAA
>JAPYZI010002882.1:0-20631 GCA_030523105.1 Ophioninae sp. A BG-2022a | reverse complement strand
AGAGAGAGACGTAGAGGGAGAGAGAGAGGGAGAAAGTGAGAGAGAGGGAGAGAGAGGGTGAAAGAGAGAGAGAGACGTAGAGGGAGAGAGAGAGGGAGAGAGATGATGAGAGAGAGAGCGGGAGAGAGAGGGAGAGAGAGAGAGAGAGAGGGAGAGAGAGAAGCTGAAGTCATTCTTCTCTCTCCCTCTCTCTCTCTGTTCCTCTTTCCCTCTTTCCGTCTCTCTAGATGCACGCATTTTCCTCTTCATGGAGTTTAAAGCGGTCGAGGTTCGTGTTCCGACATCTCGTATTATGCCACGCGTGTCGCTCATCCTCCAACTTCTATTTCATGCAGTGTTCGCTATCTAAACCCGTTATACTCACCCCCGACGCAAGGCTATGCATCCCGCAAAATTACAACGTCGTGATTTCTGACGGCTAGAGATTTCCAGATCTTGCTATCACTGCCCTAGCCTACTGAATACATTTATGTAATATACATGCACACCTGCAACCGCACACATGGTTGCTAACGTGGAAACCCTGGAAAATATTACGAACCTGTTAAGTCTACGGATATAGATGATGGTTTTTTAAACGAATTCTTGATTTTCAGGACAGCAGATGGAAAGAGACTGCACACTGATAGGACCGCGATTATTCAATAGTTATTTCAGAGACGTTTGGGGTTGTTACGCAAAAGTGGGACTCCGGCTCGATTTTGGCGGGAGATTTGTTTTCTCGTCATAAATTAGTTTTACCACCATGACTGATATTTAACCCGTGGAAGCGGACATTTTTTTCTATTTCCATAAGTTATGAGGTTTTGATGTTCGGCGAAAAATGCAATAAAATAGGGCGTTTGTAGCATACTTCGATTTCTAAACTGAAGCTGAAATGAACTTTCCAGAATATACCCAAACAAACCCAAACAACCTTGTAAAGTATAGAAATAATTAAGGTTGCTTGGGTTTGTTTGGGTTTGAGTTTGGCCAAACATCCCTAGTAATGACTAATTAAAATAATTTATGGCATAACAAAAAAACTTCCGATAAAATTGAGTCGGTGCCCTACTTCTTCTTCATAGCTAACGACTATGGGACTTGGCCAATGGTGAATGTCGAAACTATTGCCTATTACGAGGACCGTCCTGGAAATCGAACGTCTGCAACGTCACGTATGTCTTGATGTCTGCATGTCCGTTCGTATACGTGTCTCTCTTTCTCTCTGTACAGTTCATAATCCAATGCAACTACCGGAACTGGTATGACATCGGTGTTTCGCAAGTAGGGTTCATTTCGCGACACGTTGCCTCTCATCCACGATTGCCGACGCGGCATAGTGCGGAGATTTTGCGGCGAGCGTTACCAGTCTCGCATAGGTGGAAAGAGAAAGAGGAAGTGGATAGAGGTGGTTGAAGAGCTGACTCGTTTTCGTGGCACACGGAAACTCCGAAAGTACCGTGTGTCGACGTGACGAGAGAGGAAGGGAAACCACAGTTGGTTTGTAATACGGATAACAAAACTGAATCGTTTCACTACCTTTCTCTCTCTTTCTTTTCCTCCTGCATTTCCACCTTCTCCTTTCCTCTTGATCTTCCTTTATTCCCCCCACTTTAATTTTCCCCATTAAACGTGGTCACGTGTACGAGCCTTCCCATTTTTATGTAAAATATCAGAACTTGAATGTCAGACGGGCGTAACTCGAGTTTAAAAAGCTACGAATAACAAAACCTTCAATTTATCCTACGGATATACGTACAGGCTTAAGTATATTTTGCAATCCGGCAAACGTGCACGTGTCGCTGTATCCAACGGCTACGTAAATTGTAGTTGAATTTTTCAACGTGAGGCATAAATATTGTCGTTTCACTGGGAATATATACACTCGGTATTCTCGAGTTTCAAACTCCTCCCGTTCAACTACACTGGAAAAATTAAAAACGAGACTGAAAAACGAGACGAAGTAGTCGCTGAAGAACGAGAGGAACGTCAAGAGGGAGAGAGAGAAAGAGTGTATGTGTATAATAGCAAAAAAGAAAAACGAAACGAACAAGCAAAACGAACAAAAATGACTAGCGTGATTGCTCGACGGTGCGTCGAGAGATAGGTGTTGCGGTGTTGCAGATCTCGGCGTCATACCTTACACGCTCACCGCCCTGGATCACCCTCGATGGACCAGTACAGAAACCAACGACAGTCGAGGGAAAATGGAGAGAAAAAGATAGGAAAATGGGGGAGGAATAAAAAAAACAACAACAACAACAACAACAACATAGACTCCAACGGAATCCGAACGTTGCTGGTGATGCAAGCTCACTCTCCTATACATTTGTCGCTATCTTTATTCATACTTATATATATGACTATAAATACGTATATATACGAGTATCGTTCGTGGAACGGAATTTTTAACCCTCGTTCTTTCAACACATACGCGTTACTTCTCTGACTGCCACACTCTTTTCCTATCTATTTTATTCGTGATCAATCTTGACGCTTCAAATTGGAAAAACGTCGCGGTATTTCTTTCAGATAATAATTATCATATTCTTGAATATGGTAGTTTCGTATTTAATTGAGATATTACGCAAACACGTCTCGATCTACGAACCATTTGTTTTTTCATCCTCGTTAATCAAGATATTACGTAATCTCAGAAGGAACGAACGATTGAGACTTTGCAGGACTTCCAAATCCGATAGGGATTATTTTGTAGGTTTCGAGCGGTGTAATGAACATTGGATAAGAAATATTACTTTAGAATCAATATTTTACTTTTTGGTAAGATACACAAATTTTAACGTTTCATTGATAAAAATTATTAACAGAAACGTATTCGAGATTTTCTTATCGTTCGTCAATTCTGAATGTTCAATGTTCGCGAAATATTTACGAAGTGGAATATCAAAATGAATATTATTTCAGTTGGATGTTGATTGAAAAATGATCGCGAAAGAAAATTATTGTATAATGAATGGTAATTGAATTTGACAATTAATACTTGTTTACTATTAATAATTAATTTATCTCAATAATAAAGCAAATATAAATTATACACCTTGGTAAAAGTTCGGTACGTATGAATTTGAATAATATTTTATATTTTTTTGTATTTTATATGTTCAATTTAATTTTCGTATTTATGTGTGAAGAGAGAAAAAAACTTATGGCTTTTGAAACCGAAATGTGCCGATTACGTTGAAATAGTTTCATCACGTGAGTAAATGATTTTGTCAAGAGGAAAAGTCCAATCGGTACCCCGGCCCCACATTCGCGTCTGACCACACGCAACACTTTCCACTCGGTGCATTGTGCTCCGCAAAATTGTGTCCGACCATGCTGCTGCCTTTTCCACTATATCCGTTCGTCACAAGCCGGACCTGATGGCACCGTTGCCTCTTCTACTTCACACGTCGAATATGGTAGCTGGTCTGACCATACCTCGACACTTTCCACTATACCTCTTCCCTGACTGACCCAATATCACGTCTGACCATAAACCAACCTTTTCTACTTGACGTATCAGAACCCGAAATTTTCCACTTTCTAGGATTAACGAAATATATAATACAATCACAAAAAATCTTATATATTTTTATTAATTAATTAATACATTTATTTTACTTATTATTTTTTAAAGTAGTTTATTTATTAACAAAATAATTAATCAATTAATAAATAAATTAATAAAAATTCATATTCTACCAATGATTATTGGTAAAAAACTTGTTTTTATTATTTTATTTATTGATTATTGTTTCGTTACGTAATATACATTTATATTTTTTATTTATTCGAAAAAAGATGAAGCTCAAATAATAAAATATAACCTCTGAAATAACAGATTATACACCAAATTCGATGAAACGATTTTATTTCGTTTTCTACACGACGCTCATCAATTATACATTTTTTTGTCTACCGACGAATATCCATTTTCGGGGGAGTGTTGATCATAAATCAAAGGATCATCAATTCCCTCGTGACCCGTGCGCGCAATCCATAAATCCATCGGATCACTGTGCTACCTGCGTGCCTAATTTTCACCGGTATGGTCAACGGAAATACATCTCACAATCAGTTGGATCTCACACGTCTTTGCAGGTGGCAGTGACATCGAAAGCGGATGGATATCGCGTGAGAACTAATCTTCCTCCCTCCCATTCCTCGTTGAAATCTCTTCGTTATATATCGATCGCAGTTATTTCGAAGACACTCGAATTGAATCCTGATATTATTCCCTCATTTCTATACTGTAGATTACGTAAGTTATACCGTCGTTAAAATCGATAGGAAATAAATATAATTTAAAAACTCTAATCATCAAGACTTTACCATCTTCAAAAAAAAAAGAAAAAAAAAAACAATGGTCAAAAAAACAAAGTGATCCTACAAGGATTCCATTTTTTCCTTTTGAAATACAGAACCCTAAAAAAACAAGTAAAACAGTCCCCAAAACAGCCACATACGCCAATATCCAACGTAACATCAGTTTCGCAGCAAACAAAAATTATGATCTTACCGCACGTTCCTTTCCACTTAAACGGAACGAAAAATGTACTTTGCATGGTTTTCGACTGTACTTGTACATTTTTCAAAAGTGGCAAATCGCCAGGTCCTCCGTTCGTAATATCCGGACCAGAAGGAAATTACGAACGAGTGTGTGGACCCAGCAGATTTGGAAGAGCACTGAAATGCTGAAGTTCGGTCAAAGATAGCCATGGGGGATCAAGATGTTGAGAGAACCTTTGGTGATGGACGGACTGTATGGGGATTGCAAATGAAAGACGAATTGGAAGAAGCTCTGAGCGAAAAAGGCCAGTCCGTTGGGGATGAAACGGAACGATGAAGAACCCTCCCACCATTTACTCTCTCTCTCTCTCTCTCTACCATTCTCTTTGACTCTCTCTTTCTCCCTCTCTCTCTTTTCTTCGACTTTTCTTTGTATGTATAGTCGCCATTCCTTTTTTCTATTTAACTACATACTATGAACCAAAGGGGAATCGATGAACTCGAGAATTCCCACGTTCTAAGGGATATCCACCCTTTGCAAAGCTTTCACCTCGGCCTTGCTTTCTTTTTTTTTTATTCTTCGAGTTTCTGAGCTCCCACATACTTTCGACGTTTTTAGACAAGACGATCGAGACATTCGAAGAATTTTTATAATCCCACTTGACTCGTTCCACCCCGGGTTCTTAATTGGGTGTGGAACGCTTGTGTACCAGTGTACTCGGTTTTATAGCCGGTTTTTTTTTTTTTTTGTTTGTCTCCTACTCTAATACAGACTGTTTTATTTAATTGAGTATTTAAAGACATACGAAAAACGCGAGCAATAAAATCATTTCTCCTCTGATCGTTATCTACTTTTCTTCCATACGAGGTACAGTGAAACAAATGAATAATTAATACAAAAATATGCATTCAATGTTAACAACGACGCGTTAAGAAATACCGATTGTTTTTTCAAAAATGAATAAATGTATATTAGTTAAAAAGGAAATTAAGTTTACTGATTCATATAGAATGGATTTAAAAAAAAGTATTTACATATCTAGCGGAATATTGTTGATTGAGCTTTCCGTTTAGTTATCTCTAAAGATCTTTGAAGAAAAAAAAAACGAAACACACATTTATCCTTTTTGTTAAGGATAATTCGAAAAAAAAACAGAGTCTGCACATACTTTTTTCACTCACTGTGTATTGTTTAATTTGAACAAATCCTCAAAGTTATTCGGGCCTCCAGGTCCCTTCCCTACATCAATGATGAACTGATACCGAATGATCCTTCACAAATGCTATTTTACGGATCAAGACGTTTTATTCACGTTAGATATTAACGCGCAATCGTGACAATCGAATATGCGAAATCGAGGGTTTCACTCAACCAGCGGAAAGGTCAAGGATAATTCTCAGGGGTTGGTAATCGCTTTCAGGCTGCATCGAGGAAAGTCCAGGGAGACCGCCGGTATTTACTGTACGGAGAACCCACGCGAGATTCTATCGAGTGGGAGACGAGTAACGCGGGTTGGCGAGGAGGGGGGGGGGGAGGAGGAGGAGGAGAAGCGGCGGCATCCAATTTCCGTTTGCTATCGGAGATTCAGCGTGTCAGGCTGAAGAGGAAAGTGGTGGGAATTCGAAGTGGTGGTTGCGGAGAAAAAAAAAGGTGGGTCAGAGGTAAAAATAAGGGAAAGAGAGATTGAGAGAGTCCGAGGATTTTATCTGAACCGGAAGTTACTGAATTTCTTTCTCCCTCGTTTTCCTTTGAATTTCACTGGGTTTTAGACAACCAACATTAATACGGAGCCTGTTAAATCTTCTAGCTTGGTTTGCAAAAGTACCTCAAGATTACCGTACGATTTCGGGATCCAAAAGTCTCGGTACGATTTCGCGGATTGCTTCCCCATACCCCGAGCACTTTTTCTTTTCCGAGTCTGGTCTTCTCGTTCGGGCGTAATTGGAACACTAACGGAAGCATTACAACCGAAAGCTCACGGACTGGGCCATTAGGAAGAAAAACACAAAGAGTGCCTGGGGGGGTCAGAAAAATTAAATTATACCTTATAATTCTCCGTGGTTGGTTCTCTCGGTATTTTCAGTGTACAGGGTGGCTCGAGTCAGGGGAAACGAATTACTTTTTATTGATTGATAACACGAAGAATGAAATAATTTTATTCGGCAAATACGAATTTGATTCATTTTTATTAACAACGTTCAAGAGATCGCCTCGTTTCGATTCAAGGACTTGTTTTGGGGTCATTAGTAATAGGGGTGTACAAGGAATCACAGAAATAAATATATGTGTGATTAAGAATTCCATTTACATAGAAAATCGTTAATCAACCGGGCATTTCGAATCAATCAACGTTGAATAATTTTATTATTACGAATAATTGCGATTGTTCCAATTTCCGGGATTTCAATCGACTCGAAATCTACTGGAATGATATTTACGAGTCTCTGTCAACTCTGTTGGATTTCTTTGGTTTGAATATTTTTTTAGAACTATCAAACACGCAATTTCAAATCGCCTCGAACATCATCAACGTCTGAAAGAAAGGTATGTATTTTTTAATTTCTCCTTTATTGTTGTTTTCACTTGGCTGATGACCTTCAACCTTCATTGCACGTGCTTTTGCTCTCGGTGCGTTTATTATTATTACAATCTGCACGAGAGAACGAATGGATAAAAAAGAAATCTCAAAACGTTCCTTAAAAGCGTACATTTGAAAGGGTCGACATTCCTCATTGAAAATTCATTGTAACTTGTTTTCATTCGTGTAAAATATATTAAAAAATAATTGAAATAATGCTTTTTCTTGAGAATCTAGATTTCACAGCCAATTCGGTTGTTACATTTTTTCACGACAGTCTTCCCGGGTTAAACATTCGAACAGGATAATTCAACTAAAAAAGCTTAGCCCGTTGTTCAACCTGTACACGAATTCCAGTTATTATGACTGGTACAGTTGCGTTTCAACGTTATTCCACGAAGGTGACACGAGTGTAGGCGTGCGTGTTTTTTTTCGCGCTTCTTTCGGCCCGCTCTTCAAAACGCTTCGTCCGTTGGCCATTTGTGCGTGCGGGTTATCCTCCAGCAACTCTCCGAGCACGTTCAAAGGCGCTTTGCCGCATTGTTACAAAGAGCACTTTTTTACAGAACGCTCCTCTCTTACCCTCGTGTATAAATCGCGACAATGGCTGTTGTTTTTTTTTTTTCCTTTTTTATTTTTATGACGACGCATTCGCTCGCATTGTCGTCCCCGGAGAACAGGACTGCGTTGACGAGCCTGCGAGAGCGAAAGAGCGCGAACGAGAAGTGGAGGCAAAATTTACTTTGCACAGTCGTTGGGCAAGTGGATCGTACATTAATTCAGTCATGAGATTTCACTCGCACATCTCGATTCTTTGTACAGCGCGCCGACGGAGCGAATTGTTTTTCGGCACTCGGCTAAGCAGTGGAGAAAAGGACGCCTAGTGGAACCGGAAGTACCCCATTACGATTCGACAGACTCAAAACGCTCTGTTATCGGCCGTTTCCAAGTGCAAAACACTTATCCCAGTGAAAAGAATTTTAAAAACGTGAAAAGACAAATAATACAGCACGGGACGAAACGGAACACAGCCTGTTTGGTAAAAGCGTGTACGGTTGGATTTTTTTCTCGACACCGTTAAACGGTAATAACGGAATTTTCCCATCAAAACGCTTCCCCTTAAAATCGTTGTTGTCCATGCTTTGGAGTCCGAGTTTTGTGATGTTATTTTTAGAAATCAATAGTTTTTTAGGTAAATCGAAAATCGATAAATTACCGCTGGTTTAATGATCCTCGGATGTAAAGAACACTTCGCAATCATTTTTATCACAAAGCTGTTTATTTTTATCGAAAATCCTGATCGTCTCGTTCTTTTACGATTTAACGAGCTCATTATTTATCACTGTCAACTCGCTGCTCCACGTTTCATTGGAAAACGTCCAAACCATACGAAGAGCCATGGATCGAAAGTTTTTCGAAAGTCTCGGTGTGTCGTGACGACGAGCAATTGGCTGATTGTACGTGCGGAAAACCTTGAACCGAAAACAATTCTAGGTTGGACAAAGTGTATGCAAATTGAGTCAAGACTACTGTGCACGCGAGAACTGCAAGAGAAAGAGAGAAAGTGAGGGAGAGAGAGAGAGAGAGAGAGAGTTAGAAATCCGTTCTGTTCCCTTCTCATAGGGTTCGACCCTGTTCCGATTTGCCCTTGATTCACAAGGGACTTGTAGGAAATTTGTCCAAATTGGACAAACTGGAAGCAGCAACCACTGGGATTTACAGTATGTGAGAGGAGCAGAGGAAGAGAGAGAGAGGGAGAGAGAGAAAGGGATGAGGTTGACGGGAGATAGTTGACCAAGGTTACAATCAACGGGGGATGCCCCCGCTCGCAATTCATCCGCGTAGTGACGTTCGTACTTGCGCACAGACACGTACAAACAGTTCGTGTAGGACTGCTAGGGACCCACGTGACCCACTCCCACATCACTGTCGCTCGATTAGTGGAGCAAGATTTCTCTCGGTCCCGAGGGCAACCGGTCGATGGATATTCCTTCGGAGCATATTCAATCTTCATCCAAAAAAGAAATATCGTGAATTTTCATGGATTAAAGAGACGGGCTGATTTAATTTATACATTGCTACCCAAGTGCACTACGGAGCAAAGAAATAAATGAAACGTTTCGACAAGGGATTATATAACGAGACGGAATGCGCCCGGGGAAGAGGCGCCGAGAGGTTTGTTGGTTAATGGATTTATTCAACGCGTTGGATGCCTTTATTCGAGGAACGAAGTTGTTAGCAGTCAACTAAAAAATAAGCATGCATAATCGATGATAAACATTGCAATTCAATGAACGGAGAAGATTTGATGACGAACAATGAAAATCAGAACTGAATTGGGCTATGTGGAAAAAAATAGTAAAGTGAGGGAGGGAAGAAAGATCAGCTGAGCTTTTATCATAATCAAACGGATCTTTCGTTTCACTAGAAAAATACTGATCAAGGATTTTTCTAGTGAAACGAAAGATCAGTACCTTGAAACCCAAACAAACCCAAACGGATCTTTCGTTTCACTGGAAAAATCCTGATCAGACCGAATCTTCATTTTTCCAGAAATATCTTAATCAAACGAAGCTTTGATATCACCCGTCCTCATCAATCGCGTCTTTAAATTCCATTAAAAAAAAAAAAAACTACTATGTCTGAGTTCTGTTTAGGCCACTGGTAACCGAATCAAACGGAAAGAGACGATCGTCCAAAACGAGGATTCATAAGTGATCCGGATAAAGAGATCGCCATAATATTCCACGATACTGTTGGATGATCCAATCCTGAGAAATATTAGTTCCTATCTTTCTACCGTGAACGTCTATCAACCGAGATGTCGTTTCGTTCGTTGCGATCGAAGTTTGCGCCCTTGGAGGTGCCAGGAGCAACGTCAGGTGAATAAACCTAGTGCGTTCTCAGTTCCGTGCCAGAAACTCTGGAGAACGACGAGCGCATCGACGAAACGGGCAAACCCACCGATGATATAGGTCCGGGCTATTACGTAATCTGTCAGGGGGTGAATATACGTCCGGTAACACGCAAGCATCACGCAAGTGCGTCCATAACGTCTCGGCGTTGGTTGAACACACCATTCGCATGACAGAGTTTACCGCCTCGAGGGAAGTGTAGCTTACGATCATGTCCGATCGTCGATAGGAGTATACCAACCCGTTCTCTATGTTACGGACCTTTGCAAGCCTGGATCTACCTACAATGTTGGATCACCCCGAAAATTCAACACATTTCCTAAGTTGCGAAACTTCCAAGGTCGGGCGAGTGGATGAATCAAGATGGAAAGATTTTACTTCCGAATTGGCCAACGTCGAACCGTTTTGCATCATAAAAAACAATCCGAATTCAAATTTAGAGGTGCTGTCTAATCCGGAGTAACTTCAACGTGACAGTCCAATCGAGTCTTTGATCCACGTACCGATGGAAAATGATGAAGTTTGTCGCAGACGTTTGGAAAAATTAGGTTTTGTAGGCTTAATAATCTCTAGCGAAGTATAGAACTAGATAATACGTGGCAGGGTAATTATTTTGCATTTCGGGAGTGCCCTTGATATTTTTGTATCGATAAATGATATTGCGTTTAATGTGGAATACTATTTATATATTATTGTATTAATATTATTTGTTATAGAATAATACAACCGCACCAAAAAATGTCCCGGAAATCGGATCGTGTTTATTTTGTGTTTTTTGGGTCATCGAAACCGAATCTGAAGTCCATTTAACCTCGTAACATCAGGTATTCATCATAACCTCAAATAATTTTGTAACACAGTAAAAATGATGAAGATAATGAAAATAACGAAAAAAAAATGGTTCGCCACTGTTCCACAGTGAAAAACAATAACGATTATAGTCATAATAATCGCAACGATGAGGAATATTGAATCGAACGAGGTAATGAGAAAGAGAAAGGAAGAGAGTACTACGTCGTGCTTGAAAAATGACCTTTCTCACGCGTTCTTGAGGTTAGGTAGAGACGAAAAGTGCAGTGTCGAGCCGAGGTCAAGAGAGAATGAAGCGAGTGCTGAAAAAAGAGGTTGAGTCCCAACAATCGCTGAGTAGACACACTCGAAGGGCTGGGGGATTGTGAAGGAGAAGACTACCGCTGTACTAGCTCGCTCCCTGCGCGCATTTCCGTCACGCGAAGCGGAAACGGACGAGTACGAGGGAAGTATGCGGTGGTGAGGTTGAAGGAGGGGACGCCTTTTCCACATCTCTTTTCATCCCTTGCACGTGGAGACCGTGCATCTCTCCTTCCATCTCTTTCTCGTCTTGGCGTTTTTCGTAGCGTTACACGAGTCTTCTAGATAGCATTTTACGAGGACGTCTAAAGAGAGAGAGAGAGACAGAGAGAGAGAGACAAAGGAAAAGTAGAGATGCGATTTCTCGACAGGAAAAAAAACACAAAAGTGTTAGCGAAGAGGGTGGAGGATCGGGAAGGAGAAAAGAACAAATGGCGACCAAAATCTCGTGGGAAACCGAGCAAATTCACGCAATGCGAGAAAGAAAAAGACCGTTTGGTCTTTTCAGCTGTTTCTTTCGGTCGGTGAAATCAGCGAGGTGTCGCACTCGAGTGAACGACCGAACGACCGTTCCTTTTGGGTCTTCGCAAACTGAAGAACTTCATTTCGCCTTCAGGCATCACTGTACCACGAATATTTCAAATACTACCAGGGTGGTAGTTGTTTTTCGTCTTCACTAATTTTTTCTTTCTTTTCTTTATTTCTTTTTTTTTTTTTGCACCAATCCACCATCGATGGCCAAGCCAACTCCGACCAATAGCACGAATATCATTACGCATAGGCACATACATTAGTCCTTCATATATATACAACGTGACATCCGTTCCATATCCACCAGGATCGTATATCTGTAGGACCACGTTTATCATTTCGCTGATGACGGTTTCCGCATAAATGGTGCATCACCGCACGAGCGAAATCTCCGAACGACCGAAGTCCTTCGTTTAACCGTTTGGACTTGAGCCCTTTTGATTCGTGGTAAAACCTACAGCCGGATCAAAAGAGCGATGGGAGATAGAGTAGGGTTGCGGGCACGAGCCCAACCTGTATATGGTAAATATATCGTCGTTCAACAGCATCAACCAGCGAGAGAGATAGAGGTAGATTGGAAATTCCTAAACTGTCTGGGGAATTGCCGAACGTGTACTGCCTATGTGCGTTCCTCGTGTTGGTGCGGGCGAACCATCTGTTTGAAGACTTTTCAATTTCAGGACACTCCTGGAAAGCTAAAATACATTTTTGGGGACTGTGCTTAAAACAGCTCGAAGTACTGATAACCATCTTTACATACGTTTATCGGATTCAAAGGTTCAACTGGAGAACAGGGCGATGCAAAAAGTTACGTCCACAAGGAATATCTATATTCCTCGTATAAAAAGAGAACCACCCCGATGTATTTTCTACAATTTTTACTACATTTCGAGAAACAAGCATTTTTTACATTCCCTTCGATGTTATTTTGTTATATATATATATATTTTTGTAATATTTTGTTTCTTCTTCTCCGTACATTGAAATTGATAATAAAGCATTTAAACTAGTGCTTTTTCTGACTAATTATCTAGTTTTATTTCATATTATTTTTTTATCACCTGAACATGTGTTAACTCGCAACGCGACATATATATATATATATATATATTTTTTTTTTTTCATTTTATCACAACCCTGTGAAATTCATATTAAATTTCCGCTAGTAATTTATCAATCGGTTAATAATGAATATACCCGCACATTGTAATAACAACAAACGTAAGATAAATAACATAACAAGTGAAAAAAAATTATTTAAAAAATAGTTCTTTTGTTTTATTTATTGAAAATAAAGAAAATCGTTGAAAATACAGATGGAAATAAATATACTGTTACGACTTTGTGGGGCGTCCTGTATACTGTATATCGAGAGAGAAAGAGGATGCGGGAGAGAAAGAGTAAGAGGGCCAGGAAGGTAATTCCAAATATGTGGCGCGTGTCAAGCATGAGCTATGTGTGTCTCGTGCACCTCCAAGAGAGCCCTCGACTGCCTATGCGAAACCATAGGAAACCGTGGCTATTATCGACGATCGTTCCACCTTTGGAACCAATATGGCCGAAGTTATATAACCACCGTAGATCAAATAGCCGAAACAACGATCGTGCCCCCCTACCCCTGGCGCTATTCGAGCCGCACACACACACACACACACACACTGACACTATCGGATGTCGTTTCACCCTCATCGGTCTCCGTTATATCGAAGCTTATATTGCGCAGAGCTATTATATTGCGGGAAACATTAGGCACGTCCCTCGCATCCTTCGGGAACCGAGCATTCTTTCATGTCAATCGAAATAATTGTCGTATCGAACAATAATGACCCTCGATTCATCAATTCTTGAACTCTTGCAATATCTGCTGATACAAACTAATATTCGCAACCTAATTGCGATATTTATTGCGCTGGAAATTTGCAATTCATATTTTTAAAAAGTTAGACCTCTTCAAAAAGTTTAAAAATTTGTATTTTTCTGAGACGACTCAAATTGCAAAGGAAAATCCAACACATGATCCAAAAAGTCAAGACTCTAAGTTCTAATCACTGAATTTGTTATCCCAATGATAGAAATGTTGGACAAACTCAAAACGTATTCTTTTTTTTATACTCGATCTTTCGAAACTATGTACATACACGATTTTTTAATATTTAAAACGAATTAAAAATTGGTACAATCAGTCGGTGAAGAATAACGTCTGTATAGTCTCCGCTGATGTTTTCTTTTCTTCGTATTTTTTTGTTTTTTCATCAGTTACTACTAAATATCGTGAGATCGAAAAGTATATTCAAAAATTCTTTTTATATTTTCGGAAAACCGTAACAAAAAATTTCGATCGAATCTCTGTCAAAATCGTGTATTTAGAAAGTAACGTAACATGATTTTTTTTTTTTTTTCAAGTCAACTTACAGAATCCAGTACACGTTTTTCATTCAGAGGTCCTTCACAAGAGTGTTCCTAGTATCTTTAGTAATTATTAGCTATTTTAATATTGTATTATTTTTAATTTCATCGTTGGCTTTTATTAATCTTAATATTGGAAAATGCATTTTTCACGCAACCCTGATATTCGTCAACAGGCTGATCACTCAAGAGATATTCCTTTATCGAAAAATGTCAACAAAGTCTATTTTATCCTTTGTGTCCGAAAAAACATCAATTACCAAGTGTTCTCGCGGTCGAAAAAGTTCGATGGAAAATCCATTATTGGGAAATCGACACTTGAGTCAATCGAGGAGATTGTTCTTGGAATCTCATTCGCCGGACAAACAACGATGATGTTTGCACCAAGAAGAAGAAGAAGAAGAAGAAGGAGAAGAGCGGAAGCGAGGTCCGTGTAGAAACGAGAGGATTGCGTTACTCGGAGGACGCAAGAGACGGCGAGTAGATCCGGAGGGTGTCGATGTAGGAAAAGAGAAGGATGAAGAAATTGTTAGCGCGAGATAATGGTGGAGCGAAAAGAGGAAGTTGCAAAAAGAAAACAAAAAAAAAAAGGTAAGCAGGTAGAAAAGGGAATTAAGAGACGAGGCTGGAGGGAAAAGGGTAGTGTTTCGTGTAGGTTGTCCAAGTCGAACCTCATGGGTCGTTGTTGGCTTGAGAGACATTGCGAGGACGATGAAAAGATGAGACACCTCTTCCTGGCTGCTTTGTTCGCGCAATTCCGGGAGCGCGAAACGACCGCGACTGGCTGAGAACAGATATATATGCGGCAAAAGTGTAGAAACGAGAGGAACGTGGATTATTCGCTAAACTCGTTCCTCGCACAAAGGTTCTTTATCCCTCTATACTTCCCTACCTCGTTCCATTCGCAATCGCAGTTTCGCAATAATTAAGAGAACCCAAAGACTATTTGTCTAGTAGTGAGAGAACTATCTCTCTTTTTCACGCCCTTTCTCTCTCTCTCTCTCTCTCTCTCTCTCTCTTTCTCTCTTTTCCTCCTTTCCCCCCACTCCTCTCTTTCTGTCTCTCACTATTTCTTGTTCTCACCCTTCGGCTTCGTCCCATTAGGCCATTGCTGATTCTCTACTCAGGAACTGAACAATGCGAATTATCCAAGTCAGAGTGCCATAGCATTAAGGAGATCACGCAACAATAACTGTCCCCTCACCGAACCAACATTTTCTTCATTAACGTAACTTTGCTTCAGTTCGCAATTAGTATCGTTTCGGTATTTGTTTAAATTTGTTTTTTTCTTCTTTTTCTCATTCGTCTCAGAGGGAATTGGACGTTTCGTGGATGAATAAAGACACTTTTTTTTTTTTCAGACGCAGATACTTCCCACAAAAGTAACGTTACGAAAAGTCTCCGGAAGTTGAATGAAGTTGTTCCCGAAGTTGGAAGTTGGGCGACATAGCTCTCGAGGGAAAGAAATAGAATTTTCAATTGGCACAGCTTTTAGGGAAAGACGAGAATTACTCCGGAATTTTCAACGGTAATGAGCGCTGTTGCGGTAACATGGGAAACTTCGCACAGTTGTTAGGGCCACGATTAAAATAGGCTACATTGTTGGGAATCGATCCAGGAACTCGTTCGCGAATTAAACACGAAGTAGAAACTGTATCACTCGACATATGCGTTCAAGAGATATTGCTGGAATGTTATAACTGAGTTTATTCAATGTAGAATGATGTTTCATTCAAAATAAAATCATCGATCGCTGCACGTATAAATTCAACAATGCCGGATACTCGACTTTTCATAAAAAATCTTATGGGTAATTTATGGGAAATTTAGTTTCGAAGATTTGAGAAGTTGAATCGATCTTGTACTTATTTTTAAGACACTTTCGATTCCCAACAGTTTTGCGTACATTTTTATGAGAAATTTTGCCTGTAGAAATGGTGAGAAAAAATAAATAATGGAATGATAATTAATAACAATCAATTTAATTTTATCCAGCCTGGAAAATAATCAACCATAGACACCCGATTTAAAATTAATCACCGTTCATTTCAAACCCTTCCTATTGGACCTTGGCTCCGATGGACGCCAACGCCAACTTTCCGGCCAGGTATGAAACCGATGGCTGAATAAATACAAATTTAACGACCAATGACCAAACAAATACTTTTTTCGAAAGATCCAATATTGCACAATTATTTAAATAAAAATCCCATCTGTTAACGTTATTACCGTGAAAGTGTCAGTTAATCATCTCGAAAAATAACGAAATCGTAATGTTGAATTCTTAGCCAAGGCAATCCATTGAGCAATTTCGGGGGCTGAAGAAAAATCGAAGGAAATCATAAAGTAAGTAGCAAATACAGGTGCTAAGTGCATTTGTAAGTTTCCAGCAGTTGGTATCGAGGGAGAAATTCCTGGGAGTTCTTTTCGAGGAGTCGGTTCTCAACAATTATTGAATTTTACGATGCGCGAGGACCATTTTCTTCGAACCGTTTAGTGTATCGACGTGTCGACGGAGGGGTGAGGAAAGAAGTACCGGAATTGTCCGCAGAGCTGTAGAACTGGAAGATAACGACCATCCTCGTGAGAAGACGATATCTGGCTTGTTTCCATGAATGAGACTATTGGGTTTTTTTTTCCTTTTCGTGCCAGGCGATACTCGAAAAGTCGTAGAGTTGTCGTTGTAGAACGAGGTGCTTTGTACAGCCAGAATCGTGAAGCTTGACTTTTCAGCCTCGAGCTGTGCATGCATGAAATCTTTGACTCTCGATTCCCATTCCTTTCTCTATTTACTATCCAGGAGAAAAGTACACGACGACTATGATCTGGAATACGACTACCGCATCACAGTTTTCACGTACTCTATCGCTTTCTGATACCCTCGAACACCTGCAGTGAATTTTCGAGTTTCCGCGACCTCGTCTCTCTGCATACGCGGAATATTGGAACCCTGAGGTTCGAACGATCGCCGGTTTATAGTATCGTCAAGGGTGCTATTCAGATGGATATTTCAATACTTATCTGAAATCAAGTCTGCTTAATACGAACAGGGAAAAATTATTTTCCAGAGGTTACATCTAGTTGGAGTTATTAAAAAACATTGATTTTTCATTTTCAACGGATTCTCGTAACATCGCCTAACAAAAGTATACAGTTCCGGCAAAACAGTGCTGGTATAAACATTAACCCGACGAGAGTGTGGTGAAAAAATGTAACAAGGAGTATGTGGCAAGGTTTGACGTACACTTTTACAAAATTGACTGTAAAACTAAATTCTGAAGAAAAAAAGAAATTTTTAAATTATTTTTTATTGTTATTATTGATAATTTTTTTTTGTTAATAATTAATAATAAGAATAAGAATAAAACAATAATAATACAATAATCAAAAAAATGAGAATTGGGATAAACTAAGAGCTGAGAAACCAAAGAAAATAAAATAATAAAATACGAATTAAATAATTGGAATAATAATAATATAACAATGATAACTATAAGACAATGATAAGAGATAGAGAGAGAAGTAGCATTCTTATCGACCGCAGCAGAGAACATAACAGGTGTCGACTGCATCAACGCCTAATAACATACGTAACTTGTCATTGCACAATCAACGCATGTGCATAAACTCAGAGATGGGAGAATCCCTCATGTGTTAATGAAGCACAGGGATATACAGGATGTGATATATGGACGAGAGCATCATCGTCATTAACGTTTTCCAAAATCTCGGTCATACTCCGAGGCCTCGTGACTACGTGCCTGACCCACGAATGAAAATCATTGATTGCCAAAAGGGCTATTTTATCGAGTGGAATGACCATAGAGAATTTTACAGTTCAGCCCTTCGAGTTGCGATCAATGATACAAAGTAGCCAATTAATGAGTACACGAAGTAGGACGGGTGGAGGTTAGGCTTAGGATTGGACACTCGTGGTGCTTATTGCCATTAGCATGCGTGCCACGCGGTTCGTCACAGTTCGGTGAAACGTGAACTTTCTACTGGTACATGAAGGTCGATGTGTCCAGCTTCACCGCCAAATTTACTGGCGGTTCGTATGTATATATAAACCACGTGACAAATTTTGCTTCACCGTTCGTCAAATGTTCCACGATGATTGTCCTATTTGTTCGAAGCTACACGGACTTATTAGGAATTGATAAGCGTCGAAAACCATTATCAATCAACACGTGGATGACAAACGGATCTTTCGAATGCTTCGAATTGCTTTTCGGGTTCCGTACATCAAAAGGAAAAAATGGAACCCTTGTAAAATCGCTTTTTTTGTCCATCCCTCCGTATGTTTGTCAATGATCTTGATCTAGGAAACGCGTGGAGATATCGAGTTTAAATTAAAACTATATACTCAGGTCTACAGTCGCTTGAAACTCTGAAAAAATCAAGCTTCCAACTTAACGTAGAAAAAAAAATACGGCCGTATATGCCGAAAAAAAAAAATGTCCATTTCAAATTTCAAGGTAATCAAAATTTATAGGGTATTTTCTGGTAACTTAGAACTATGATATTTGGTAAGTAATAATGGTTTGTACTACGAGTGTAAGGAAAAATCTGAAAATCATACGTTCGTAAATAAATCTTTAAAAAATATCGTCTTTATTTAAAGTACGTAATTAATCTACAAATGTATTTGTAGATTTTTTAAAACTCTTTTACGTATGAACTGTTAGTACCATCAAAATTTCTTACAAGTAATTATAGGTTTTGGAAACTGAATTCCGGAAAAACAACTGCCAAACTAGATTTTTTTTCCGAAATTATTTTACGAGACTCGAGTTTTTTTTAGAATGTATTTTAACGTGGATAATTGATTGATAATCAAGTTTTACGTGGATTTGACACATATTTTAACGAGCCCTGCTATGTGCAGCCGAGTATTTCTGACTATGTTTCGACGTGACACTCTATCAATTATTTTCATAATGGGTTCGTGGGAGATGAAAATAAAAAGGGTGTTTTGTGGTAAAAAAAAAAAAAGAGACGTTCATAATTTTGGTACGTGTCGCCGCTTAACTGAGATAACGTTATGCCGCTTGGACACATCATTCTGGAAGTTTAAAAAATTGTTTACACGACCTATTATTTAGTTATAATTAAAATGTAATATATATATATATATATATATTAGTTTTATTCGAATCAATAAATAAATAAGCGTACAAAAATGAATCTTTATAAACAAATCGAAAAGTAAACCGAAATAAATCCAAATCTGGACACATGCAAGGTCAAAATGTAAGCATAAAAACTCAAACGAACCCAAATGTAAACATAAAAAATCGAACGGATCGAAACCCAACAAACAAACCTAAACAAACTCGGATGTTTGTGTGTCAGCGTAGAATGCAGGGTACTGCTGGTGGATAGTGGTTATATGCTGGGTTGAGTTCGACAGGCTAGTGACGGTGGCGGTGGTTCTACCGCCGAAGCTTAACGAAGATGTCTACAAAATGGAGAGCGCGATAAAATATACATGTATATCCATAGCCGAGTTCATGAGACATAGATATAGCAGGAGGGCAGTAAATTAATTAATTTTCAAAAATTAATTTCTCCAAAAATATGGCTCATCGCCAAAAATCCTTTTGCGGGATCTTTTAAAATATTAACCGGTAGACGTATGCCAAAATTCAAATCGAAATTCATTTTCCTCTTTTCGGAAGCCCATTCTTTAAAAATAAAAATAAAATATTTATAAAATATTCACTATCGATAAACAAACATTTTCAAAATAAACCAGATTGATTTAAAAAATTATTATTTCTGTATGGATTTTGGTTTCCTATAATAAACAAAATTGGTAACGATATTAAAAATGCTTTTTCTTTTAATTTATTTTAATTCATTGCTTTTTTTTAATTCTAAGGTCTTGATGACCTTAAGTTTACGCGAAACCTTACAATCTCAAAATTATAGATAAACTGACGACAAGTATCATGGACGTGTCGAATGCAGCACTGAAAATGCTGGAGAAAGCGAAACTGGAGAACAACGCTGGTGCACTCGACAGGATTGGCGTACTTTACTAAGTGGTGAAAACCAGTGATGGGTCAGCCAACTTTCGAGACTTTGGGGTAGAGAGAGTAAACAGGAAGGGGAAACTAATAAGATAATAAGTGAAGGAATGGAGAGGGAGTGGAGTGGGAGGGATACGGAAAAAAAGAAGGAAACGTTTCTACGATGCACGCACGCCCTCTCGGGATACGTACTGAGTTACTGTCCGACTGGATATTCGTATTTAGGCTTGTCTCTGGCATTGTCGAATCGATTAGCTGATTCAAATGAAACAAACAAAAAGAACAAAACGAACTTTGAATAATAAAAAGAGAACTTTAAGCATCTAAAAACGTGTTTTTAGAGGTTTTTTGGGATTTTTTCATGGAAGGGTTGGGTTTTGGGGGAAATTAATGGTAGATTTGTGTTCAGGGGATCAAATTACATCGAAATGGACTATTTAAAAAAATATTAAAAATGGAAATTTTTTTTCGATTTTTGGGCGAAATAAGTTTTTTCACTTAATCATCGATAACTTTTGTTCTTTTGGGATTTGGCACTCCATTTTGCGCTCAATCTCTTCG
>JAPYZI010002881.1:0-50958 GCA_030523105.1 Ophioninae sp. A BG-2022a | reverse complement strand
GCTATTTTTATTTTCTTTTTCGTTTTTTTTTTTTTTTGCATTTTCCATTTCTTTTTCCAACACGAATCCTACCGGTCCAAGGGTTTCATACCCTCGGACTGCGTAAAAAATGGTTTCCTTTCCCTTTCGACTATTTTAACTCGAGGATCAGAGCCGAGAGGCCAATGAACTTTCCGCCTCTCGGCGGGTCCCCCAAAAACGATACCATTTTTGCTTAACACGCCGGAAGGGCGGGGTGGGGAGAGGATAGAGGAAAAATGAGGGAAGGGGTCCAAGAGACCCGTACTACTTATTTACAATTAATTAAAAAAAAAAACAAAAAAAACAAAAAAGAAAGAAAACGTAAGACTCGATAAAGTAGCTGACTTCGTTTGTACTTGGGGCCGGGGGGCGCGTTTTGTTTCCACCCTATGGTATACATATATTATTATTTTACATATTTACAGATATATCTCACGAGCCCGATTACCGCACGATATATATAAATATGTATATTTATATTTGTATATATGTGTTTATATTCATGAATATATATATATATAAATATATATATATATATTTATATATATTCGGGCGTGCTTTCGTATGAATGCGTACTATCAATAGTCATTCCTCCTCCTATGTATACATAATATATAATCCTCTAAAAACGCGCGAGTCGACATCGCGCTTGCAGACACGTTACACATTATTTTCCCGTTTTCTCTTCATACCCAACTTTCGATTTTTTTTTTTTTTTTTCGTTCTTTTTTTTTCCTCATTTACCATTTTTCCGACGACAATTTCAGACACACATGTACGCGACGATTATTGTATAAATATATGATATATGCATACGAGTACCGTGTCGATAACACATACACACGCACGCTCCTCTTCTCCCCTTAAGGTTCTCCTTCGTCCCTTCTAAAAAAAAAAAAAAACCCGCGCCTCGCCCTTTCCTTCGTTTCGAGAAGAGAAGCTCACATCGGCGCAGTGTTGATGATGTTGTTGGTGGGCTGCGTCCTGAGCTGCTGATCATACGTATTCATTCATGTGTACTCCGAACGCCAACCGGTCTGCAACGAGACAATAAATCCTTCACGTGAAATCACGGCAGGAGTATCGGCTTCTCCGCCGAAAGAGAACGAAAAAAAAAAAACTGCGATCATTTAACTTGAGGATCACCGCTTCTTTTTTCGTTCGCTGTTCGAATTTTTGAACTGGTACATTTTTGAGAGTATGTACGTTGCAATACTCGAATTATCGGGTTGGGATGTTTTTGATTGTTTGAGATTACGAAACTATCATCGTTCGCGCACTATTTTTTTTTCCTTTTTCCAACCGGCCTTGCTGATTTTAACGATCGAACGATTTAACAGTATTTAACATTTATTTAGTTTTTTATTTAACATTTTTTTCAGTTTTTTTTATTTTAACAATTTTTTAGTTTTTTTTTTTTTAACGTTGATTCAACATTTTTTAAGTTTTTTATTCAAGATTAATTTAGTTTTTGATTTTTCCATTCGTTGCAACGGAACGATTTTTTTTTGTTTGGGCTTGTTTGGGTTTCTTGGAATTTTACGAATTTTTTTTATTGGTATTAGAATTCTACCGACATAATTCATTGTCTCTTTCTTTTTCCTTATTTTTGGGATCTTACGAGTTTCTTTTTTTTATATTTGGATTCTAGGGACTTGAAAAAATTTCGGGGTGTTCTAGTGACGATTTTTGTGAATACAACAATAATCATTTTCGTTAATTCTGATATTTTTGATAATTATCAAATTGAAAATTATCGAGCCCCTACATTTGCTGGTACAAATACTTCGGTGTTAAAATTTGAAAAATTATTCAAGAGTTTCAACGACGATCTTTGCGAATGGACAGAAATTGAAAAATTAATAAACGATAATTTTTATTGTATTTTAACGATGATAACTACCGGCCATTTTTTCGAAAAACAATACTTTTCCGACGATTGTTAATTATATATCTATTTTGTTTATTCTTAGGTTACGGAAATGACGTTAAACTCACCATGGCGTTCGTCGTGGCTGCGAGCTGAAGTCCCTGAAGACTCGTCATGTGATGGGAGTGGGAATGGGGATGCGAATGAGGGTGAATCGGTGGTGGAGCTGGAGGTGCGAAACCTTGATGAAGACCTCCGGCCACGCCGACACCCGTGTGATACATGTAATGCTGCATCGCCGGATGCATCGTGTGATGATGCTGCGACGTGCCTGTCGAAATCAGAAAAAAAGAAAAGACTTTTGTTAAACGAAGTATCTTTTTGTTAAGATTTTATTTTCGATAGTGTTACTAATTTTGGCCCTCAAAATAGATACAAAATGCATCAACTTCAAGCTTGAATTAAATACGTAGAAAAAATTCAAATTGAATGTACAAGAAAAGATTTTGGTTTTACGATTATACATTTCGGTTTATCATGAAAATGAGGAAATCAAAGACAACATTGGGATTAGGAAGATTTCAGAAAATTTAGATCCAAAATCCATGATAATAAAAAATCCATGGAAATCCAAAATCCATGGATATCCAAAATCCATGGAAATCCAAAATCCATGGAAATTGAAAATCTATGGATATCCAAAATCCATGGAAATCCAAAATCCATGGAAATTGAAAATCCATGGATATCCAAAATCCATGGAAATTGAAAATCCATGGATATCCAAAATCCATGGAAATCCAAAATCCATGGAAATCCAAAATCCATGGAAATTGAAAATCCATGGATATCCAAAATCCATGGAAATCCAAAAATCATGGAAACAAAAAATCCATGGAAATCCAAAATCCATATAATCAAAAATCCGCGAAAATAGAAAAGGTTGAGATTAAAGCAACCGTCGTTAGCTGACAAGATAAAATTCATTTATCGTCCGATAAAATTTCGTAAAGAATTAAAAATTTAAATGAAAAAAATTCAAACGTACCCATGGGAGAGCCAAATCCGGAGTGGAATGGTTTGTTGTCGAGATCGAGGTGTCCGCTCGCTTTGATCATGTCGCCCATGACACCACCGAGTCCCAAGCAGCCGCCGGCCTTCTTCTTTTTGCTCTTGGACGAGAGCTTGCGATTTCTCGTCTGTATGCCTTCCTTCTTCATCGTCAACGGTCGGTTAACCTGCAACAAGTAGAGGCAACAATTCGTTAGGTTTACTCGGATTTAAAAACTACGGGAGAGGAGGGAAAGAAAGGAAACGTGCCAAATATTTGAGTCCAGTTAAATCTTGCTGATATTCATTAGGGAAACCCCGAATTTTACCATATTCCTATCGGAAAATAATACAAAGATCGTTCATAAGAAATCGCCATTGGAATCCAATTGGATTCAGTGTTGAATTCTTATTCTCCATTTCCTCGAAATTATTATTTCCAAAAATTCCAAATTCGTATTTGAAAAATACAAATTTCGTAAAATACGCAAAACAAGGAAATAAAAATACGACAAATAAAACGTCGTTGAGAACGATGTAAATTTCAAGCCTATGAAAAAATCTCCATTCTCTAGGATTCAAATTAGATCTGTTGATTGGATCCCAATAAGAATTATTTTATTTGATGAATAATCGAACGTGGGAGCATGACGTTTCACAGTGATCGAACGGGTCATCCTATCGGATTCCAATCAGGAAGTAGATACGAGTATGAGAATCCAATTGGATTTTTACGATAATTTCTGTACGAGGAATCGCGAAAATCCGCGTGGATTTCTTCGAGCTGATGAACGCATTCGTGGTACGATTGAGTCCGGTGTGGAAATAACACATTTATAGCGAGTATCGTGACGCTCGGGATAGTGAATGCGCGAAAATAGGTAAAGAAAAAAAACGGCAAAATGTAAAAAGTCATCGCCAAGGATGTAGTGGAATTATCCGTGGAACAATGAGCATAGAGAGAGAGAGAGGGAGCGGCGGGGGTGGGGGGCGAGAGGGAGGGAAATATAGACACTGACGTAACACAGATGAGAGGCAAAGCGAATTTTGCAAAGCGGACGTGCGACGGGCATCGAAGCGCGTTATACCGGCAAAGTTATTCTCCCGCCTTATGAGAAAACGATCGCTGAGAACGTTATTTATCCGCGGAGACACGGCGAGCATCGCACATGCAGCCGTAAACGTGTATCCGTGGAGAGACAAGCGAAGGAACTTGGTTCATGTATAAAACTCCCGATCGTGAATAAATCGACCCCAAGATCGATGAATCTCCCATTGTGTACGTAAACACGTATGTGTGGCTCTCTATACGTAATATCGTGTCCATTCGACGACAGTAATCACGTGTATCGACATTACGCCTGTATATTTTTTTTAATCCCGCTAAGCTCAAGAACACACAAAAGAGGAAGAAGTTAATGATTACCGTGAGAGAGCCTGACACAAGAAAAATTATGACGTTGGAACCCAACGATGATAAAATTTATTTTTACAAATTTTTATAAATTTGTAAAAATAAATTTTATCATCGTAAGAACTTGGAGTGATTTTTGCGGCACAAATTAATAAATGTGTGTATATATATATATTTTTTTTTAAATTTGTTTTAATATTTACTAATTTATTTTTACAATTTTTTACGAGTCCTTTTTGTCCTCGGTGAAAAACACACATTTTTTTTAAAGTTTTGGATAATAATTATGTTCGAGAATTAAAAGACTGAAATAAATTGTTGTATACTGATAATGCATAGTTAAACCCCGTTTTCAATTGTTGGAACGTAATAGAAACGTATATCTATTTTTAATCACTGAATTTCTCCTCTGTGAGATAAGCAAGAAAAAATATGTGTAACTTTCGAAGTAAGTACACTTACTGTATATTCAAAATTTACCACCAACCTAAATCCTCGAATCAATTTTTTTCAATGACGTTGAAGTTCGTGATTATTGAGATGCAACAAAAATGATTTCCTTATTTTTCAAAATACCCTAGGCGGATTTCATATTTGAAAATAATGCAAGCATCGGTTTGTATTTTCGATCAATACGACAATCCTGCAATATCTGATTTTGGCTAATGATAAAAATTATTTATAAAAAAGTGAAATAAAAAAAATCTCCGTTTCTTCCATCGATGCAAAAGTCAAACGAATTTTTTTCAATGATACTAAAATTGAAAATAAGGCAAGAAAAAATGGTTGCGTCCGATCGACGCAGGCTCCGAAATTAAAATTTTCAGATCGCAGATCGATTGACAAGCTGGCAATCACACGTAACGATAGTTGGATTATTCGGCGAATTCCAAATTGGCATTATAGAAAGTGAGAAAAATTTCGATGTAGGAAGAATCGGAAGAAAAAACCCTGATGGCGTGTTTATTTATAGACTCATACGATATCGGACCGATACGAGGCAAAACCCGTGCAAAAATACAGAGAAAGAGAGAAGGAGAAATAATAAACAACCACGTACAGCGAGAAACGGAGCAAAGTAGCTCACTGACTAACGTCGGACGCACACCAGACGTGAGCAATTAAGAAATCCCTCAGATTCTCGGTAGTCAGTGCAATGCAGAGATGATAGGAGTAACAACGGGAGGGGAGGAAGAGGAGGGAGGAGGAGGAGGAGGAGATTGTTCGCGCAATTAGCGAATCGACAGGCCTCTCGGACTGCTCGTCGTCGCAGTGATTACGTCATCGGGACATACGTCAACGAACACATTTAATCGAGCAAAGTATAGAACCCGGATACGTTCCGACGGAAATAGGATAATCGGTTGAAACCGCTGGAATTCTTTACTCGATCAGTGACTACGGGAAAATGGAACTCGGAAGTATCGACCAATATCAAAAAAAATTGTCACCACCAACGGAACGATCGTCGGGAGTCATCGAAACGCCTAAAACGATCAATTAAAGCGAAGAGCGGACGAACGGTGCAATCTGTAATCGAAACGAAACGCTGCTCTGTGGTAAAAGGGTACCAACGAGAATGAGACGGGAAGAGGAAAAGGGTAGAGGAGGAGAGAAAGGAGGGGAGAGAGAGAGAAGAGAGACAAAGATGCACATGCAGAAAGACTTTGTTCTTGCCGCGACGTGACGCAACTATAAACCGCATGGGGAAAAGAAAAGTTCTCGGTATTATAAAGACTAAAGAGGTAAACTGCCTGGATACTGGATAAGAAGCGAGAGGACGAGAGAGAATCACCGGAGAGAAGCACAACGCGCATGCATCATTCTCTCGGTTCTTATTGCACTCTCCTTATTCCCTTCCTTGGCTAAAGCCACACGAAAGTCTTTCTCTCGATTCCCGAATCTTCCAGTAATACGGAGGAGACGTAGGAAGAAGGACCAAAAGTGAAGAAGAATGAGTGAAAGATAGAGAGAGAGAGAGAGAGAGAGGGAGGAGACGAAGGCCCAGACGGTCAATGACTCTTTTTGGAATTATGCAATTGGCCGAATTTGTCGAATTAGCGGCACGTTGCAAGAAACTCTTCTCGTCGCGCCGGCACAAAAGCAAATGCAGCATGCGAGCGCACTCATACACGTGGACTCTCTCTCCCTCTCTCTCTCTCTCTCTCCTTCTTTCACACACTCGTGTCTCCTTTCTGGTAGTTCCCGATCTTCGTACCGCGGAAAAGGGACCACCAGTGTGCTAGTAGTATGCATTCCAGCGATAAGGGCCACCATGGAGTTTCTTCACTCCCTCCTTCCCCCTCCCCCGCTTTTTCGCTCAATTGCATCAGAGTACGAAATTCGTGCATCCGGCGACAAAAACTCTCTTACTGCCCTCCACGATCTTCCCCCTCTAAAGGCTCTCCCTTCTCATTGAATATCCCTTTTTTTTAAATTTATTTTACGGATGAACACGCGGTTCGAAATCGCGTGGGAAATACCTTCGTCGGGAAAATCTCGTACGAATCAATCAGCAAAAAGTACGAACAAAAATGTAAACTTACTTTAAGTATATACGAAGTGAAAGAGAGAGAGAGAGAGAAAGAGAAAGAGGGAGGACGCTACGATCGGTCGGCGGAATCGCCGAAGCGCGTAACAACGCATCCAACTCGGGCCAACGATTTAAATACAATGAAAAAGACCCGGGGAAGCTTTAATGGTCGAGATCACGAAAGTTTCGCGATTCAGGGGCAAATGCAAAAACTCACGACACTCCGCGCGAGGTTTCCTTTACCCGTTCCACGTCGGTTACTTTACTTTTTACTCCTCGTACAGATGCTCCTCGAACAGCCACGGACTCCACGATTCTCTCGAAAAGTGCGAAACGTACATGCAAAAGGGACGAGGAGAAAGAAAGAAAGAAAGAAAGAAAGAAAGAAAGAGAGAGAGAGAGATGGAGAGGGACAGCTAAGACAGGAGCGAATGGTAAGATAAAACGTCGAAGTGTAGAAGAATAGGAAGAGATAGAGAGAGAGAGGGGGAGGGGGGGGGAGACGAGTGATTCGAAAGGGCGATTGATGTGGTCACACACGATGCAACCGCACGTCCGTCGCATACGCGATTCGTCACTACACGCGCGTTACACCCACACGCGTTTACGTCCGGATACCAAAAGCATCACGATAAATTTTCGTCGAAAGCCTTATTCCTCGTTATTTTATAATTAGTTTACGAAATATGAAAAATCCATCGTTCGAGCAAAAATATATATTCATTATACCCGATTTGTATCGATCGGAACCGACCGATCGATCCTTCCAACAAAATCAGGATCGAATATATCCAATTCGGGGATCGTCGTCATTTTTGTTTTTTGTTTTTTTTTGTTTTTTGTTTTTTTTTATTCGCGTATAATTGTCGAAATGCCTTTACGTCGAATTCGTTTCGTGTAAGGGATCGATAAAAATGATAAATAAAGGATTCCTCTCCTTTCTCGTGCATATAAACATCGACCCACGTGGATATATACGTTTTGCCGGGTGTCGTGAAACTCTCTATACCTGTGTGCGTATATCCCCGGGATGTATATACCCATCAGAATCGTGAGACTTCGGCCGACGGCGCGGGCGACGAGAATTTTGTCGAGAGAATCTCGCGAGCGGAATATCGCGGTGCCTGTGGGTTTCTGTCTCGACGTCGCGAATACCAATTCGAATGCTGCATCGGCACGAGCAATAAAATTCATCGTACATATATATATACACGTGTGTACCACAGCACGCAGCACCCTCCCCCCTCCCCCTTCGTCATCGCGATCGTCGGCGTTCTTAGTTCTCGCGGGGCCTTAACGTTTCTTCTTAGTAAAGCGATTTTTACAACTTCCTCGCTGCGGAATCCGTTTTGGTGCGGTGATGCCTGTCACGGTAAGGATTGTCGGGTCGCAACGACTGGGGGAAAAGCGGGGGACGGGGAAACGATCGCGTTTATTAGTTTCGTGAGTTTTCGAACCGGAAGACAAGAGGCGGCAAAGGAGGCACTCTTGAGGACGCTCGAGTTTGCATCGGTGGTATGATTTTGATTGAAGCGGATTGCAGCGGATTGAAGCGAAGATTTTATTGAAGAAAGAAAATTGAAGTGTTTTTCCGAGTTAACGGATTCATATTTTTTAGTGAATCGTTTTAATTGTTCCTATTATTTTTTACTATTTTTAACCTGAATGATTACTTCAAGTTAAAAATAGGAAAAAATTACTATTTTTAACTTGAAGTAAATTTAGTAATTTTTTACTATTTAATTACTTTTTTTTATATACATTGATTATTAAAATCTTTTCGTTTCATGACGGAATTTGCATCAGTGGAAAGATATGGAAATTATTTCCATTCTTCATTTTCGTTATTATGGAAAATAGTATTTTGGAAATTCGGGTTTCACAAAACTGGCAAAGAAATCGAACTGTCAATGTTAAAAAAAATAATAATTCGGCTATTCCATGATTCGTTTATAAAATTTCAACAATATTTTCATCGATATTATTTTTGTAAATTTCCCAAGCTGTATACAAAAAGATCTTCCTCCGATGGACCGAAATCCCTTTTCATGCGAGGAGAAGAGACCAAAATCGCGGTCAGAAAAGTGGTCTTTGATTTGTATAATGTGTGTGCATACGGTACGTATACGTAACGGGATGACGTCCGTCCGACCGCGAGAAATTTGTCTCATTTTAACAGCATGATGGACGCGCTTTGAATTTCAAAGGACCGGAAGTCAGAAACCGTGCGGCGGGATTCCTCTGCCCCGGAGACTCATAGAAATTCATCGTATATGTACATCAGCCCATCGTTTCCTAACGAGATTCTTTTGTTTCCGTACACACGTTCACGTAAAAACGCACAAACACACGTCTTTCTCCTTTTCCCCACCCACGTCTCTTTTCGATAGTATTTATTTGACAAAACTTATTTATTCCAAACAACAGGAGATCCTTTCCCTCACGAATTCCTATCGAATCCCGTTCAAATATCCAAATGATACAAAATTAATTCTAAATTAATACTAAAAATAGAGAAACAGAGAGAGAGAGAGAGATAGAGAAGGAGAGATCGATTGATTGATTGATCAATTTTATTATGCTCCAGCAACCTTTCGCGCAAAGCAAATAAACATAAATAAAATAATAAAATAAGAAAAATGAAGAAATAAAACGACGTACAACTAAAAAATACAATAACCAAATCATAACTCAACTTAAACTTCAAGTAAATTAAAGTAAAATAAACGAGAATTTAACACAGAGAAAAAGCGAGATTGATTGATTGATATAATTTATTATGCCCCAGCTGACTTTTCGACAAACTGAGTATAAAGAGAACAAAAAATAATATACCATAAAAATAACAATAAAACAAAATAAGTCAAATCAAATAATACAACGGAGGAAATTGTTGAAATAAAGAGAGAGAGAGAGAGAGAGAGAGACAGTGAAAAGTTGACGAAATTCAGTTCGAATTAAGGGTCGCGTGCAGCGTCTCGGCACGAGTATCCGAGAATAAAGAGGAAGACGAAGAAACTGTGGATCGGCTGGATCTACTGTTGGAGATCTTCGAAGTGCAGAAAGTCCTAAAATTATGCGGCTTATCAGTAGAATCGGTAGTGTATACGATTCCCGGTAGCGTTATATTTACCACGGGGCGCGCGCGCGCGCGCGCTCGAAAGATGATAGAGAGAAAGATAGGGAGAGAAATAAAGGAGAGAAAGAAGAGGGTATGAGACCACTCGCGAATGAGCATATTACAGCGTAGAAGTGGTATAAACGTAAATCTACGGTTATAGTTGTATACGTATATACCATCCAAGTGTGTACGTGTGTGTATGCAAAGAGTAAGAAGGAAGGTTTCGCGATTGAGATCATATCGGTAGGTACACGCGCGGACAGCACCGCTCCCTCTGATCCAACGAGATGTCCCACCTGAGCAAAGTATATTATCATCTTATCTTTTTAAGCGCCTCTCCCTACCACTCTACGAGATGATCTTCCCAATCCCCCCTCTCTCTTTCTCTCTCTATCCGCATCTCTCAGTATCCTCTTTTTCTCTCATCCTTTTTAGTCAACACCCCAGGAGGAATCTAATCTTCCTTCAATTGGTATCTGCCCACTGTATCGAGGCTTGCATTGTTCGAACCCAACGAAGCTTATTAATAATTTTTTTTTCCTTTTTTTTTTTCGAATTAAAATTATCAAAATGTTTCCTTAACAGTTCTAAGCCACGATACAAACGCGAATTTATTCTGAAATTTGTATATTCTTATTTAGCGACGTAAAAATTAAATTGGAAATAATATAATTTTGGATACTAATGAAAAGAAGAAAATTTGAAAGTTAATGATTCAATTTTAATAACGCTTCGAATTCGTTTGAAAATAAAAATAAATATTGAACAATCCGTTTGATCCAACTTACCCAAAAATATTTCAAATTTGACTCCGGAGGAACGTTGGCCACGAGAATTTTAGTTGGACTCGGTAAAAAAGGGGTTCCCGGATTTCGACAACGCATTTTCGTATCTTGCTATTATCAGTCTGCTCTAATCTCTTAACGACTCTGCATTCGTGCGTCTTACGACGCTTGCGCTTGCGCGCGCGCTTCAGTTCGCAACCCCATCGTGATAATTCTCTTTCTCCCGGGGAGCGACAGAAGAAGGAGCAAAGCGAAGGCATCTATCTGAGATCTTCCGAGACTTATAGCTGCCGGGGCGACCGGGAAAAAGGGGGAGGTCAACAGTGCGACGAGCAAACGGCTCGAGGAATGTTGAAGGATCCTTCTCGAGATCAGCAGCGTGTTTCGAGGCAGAGTAGACTCTTCGCCTCTTCAATAATCAGGATCCAACGAATGATCGATGCTCACCTCTCGAATGATCGAACGATTCTCGTCATCGAATTTTCCATCGCGTTTTCGATGAAACGAAAAAAAAAAAAAAAAAACAAAAAATACGGATGTAAAAAAAACTGAAAAACTTTCTTCAGATATTTCGTGTATTCAACCCTCAACCGGTGAACGTGAGACGTTTGTGCCTGGCCCAAAATTAATTCAAATTAAATGATTGAAAATAATGAATTATTAATAAATAATATATTTTATTTTATAATTATTTTCTACATTACTGTAATATTTTTTTCTCCAAAGAGCAACCTTTTCCCCATAAGAAACTGCTGGAGAAAACGTTCCCATAATGTTTACCTACGCCATACTTTGTTGAACAAAAAATCGTTTTTTTTTTTCGCGGGTTGCTCAATATTTATAAATATATATGTATATATTAAAAATAAGAAAAATTTAAAAAACAACTATTTCCCCGTGAAAAGTATATTCTAAAGATAAATAATGAATTTTCGGAGATTTTTTAATAAATAATTGTGGGTGTGACAGCGCCACGACAAAAACGACCCAGCTTCACAGGATTAAGGTGCCTCGAATACCATCACGGGTTGAGGGTTAATGCCGTTTCCATGTCCGTTTCTGCAATTCAAAGTGGCGCAATATGTCACGTATGATCGGGGGTGGAACGGAACGTACCAGCGTCACGACATCCGTCGTACACTCCCAATCCGGAGAGCAAGTGAAATTCTCGAATTTTCGTAATTCTCGAGGTAATTACTTTTCTTTCTTTCGAGCCTGGAGTTCCTCGATTCCCCGTATGTAAGCGTTGAATATACAGTCTCCCAAATTCTTTGTCACCGGTAAAAATCTAGGCATTCCATCAGCCGCGATATCGCTGTCGCTATTATTAGAAGCTAGGAGTGAATTTTTATAAACGTACTTCATACACCCCTGTACATTTCCTACCGTGTATATTTTTTCTCTTTTTTTTTTTTGTTTCATTAACAAGAACCCGCGATAGCTTCCCGGCTAATAGTATATACGTCGAAAGTAGGAAGTGTCGCGTCGTCGGAGAATTTATCGGTGGCGGAAGAACATTAAGGGTGGAAAAAAAAAAAGAAGCGGTGACCCCGCGAACACATCAATCCTGACTGACTGGGAGAAAGAAAAAAAAAGGGACGGAGAAGAAACAAAACGGATGTAAAGAGGGAAACGAACGAAAAGAAAAAAAAAAAAAAAACGTTCGTTGGCGCCCTCTCTCTCCGCTATTTTTTTTTCGACCTTTTTGCCCTCGTCAATTTCTTCAGATTTTTCTCGTTTTTTTTTTTTTTTTTTTGTATTTCTTGATTCGTCCTTACGTAGAAATGAAAACGCGTTGATCGCGAGGCAAAACGACGAAAGAACGTACCGAGTCGATATCGCAACGACATCAGGAATAAGGGCGTGCTCTCGACCAAGAGCCTGGATTAAAACTGGAAAATACATATAGCGTTGATATGGGAGTGGCTCCCTCCATACACTCGCGGTTTACGTCCTCGATCAAAAGCCGCCCTCCCCCGCACGAGTTACAATTTATTCCTCGTCGCGTCGCGTCTTCGTGTCAGGGGTATTTAGCGAGAGACGCGCGCGATCCGGGAGAGAACTGCGAAGAACGAGAAGGCCCTCTCTCGCTTAATTAATGATTACCGGGAAACGTGTCTGGGACTTGGCTCTTGAGCGCGATCCCAACCTCTCTCTCTCTCTCTCTCTCTCTCTCTTTCTCTCTTTTTCTCTCTCTCGTTTTTATATTGCATGTATCCATCGAGAACGATGTATACACGTATCACACGCTTACACGTATTCGTCGTAACGCGATGCCCTTCTCTCCAACGCTTTTCCCTTTTCGGTACATCATCAGACCGGCCAAACGAACCCATTGACGGACCCATCAAATTCCGCTAAAATTTTATTTTAAAAATCGATCGATCGAAAAGAAGAAAAAAGATTGATTGCTCCGAACAGCGATAATCGGAAGACAATCAATGAAGTTTCCATTGAACCGTAGCGAAAATCAATTTTCAACTTTTCGTCTAAATTAGAGATCGTGAAAATGACACGTTTTTATTGATTCTCATCGAAGATTTAGAACTCCAAATAACGCAAGGACACGACAATAATAAAAGAAAATAAGGAACAATTAAGCATCATTTTACAAATATTATTTTTGGATTTTTAATACATTTTTAACAAATCATTTTCTAAATATTTGGTAAGTTAAATCCTCAAATATAAAATGTTCCTCTTCGTCCTCAGATTTGAATGATCACTTTTTCCCTTATTAAATCTAATAACAAATTCATCAAATATTTCCCATTAAACGAAAGTCAATGATGATCCAACTGACGATGTTTTGATATTCAATCAACGTTACAATTGATTACGAAGTGTTACCAAATTCGATCGTAGATTTGGAAGATTCGGGTCTTCGAAAGAAAACGATGAAGTACCGATTATGAAGCACTGATGACGAAGTACTGATTGAAGTACGTACGCGGACGCGTGGATATGTAGAAACGAGAGAAAGATTGCGGAATCCGCGACAGCCCTCTCCCGTTCTCTCGTCAGCGGTTTGCGCTCCAAGAGATCGCACGGTCGATAAGAATTTACGGCGAAGCGATAAAGAGGGTAGACGGAAAATTATGAGGGAGGGCAAATTCGGACGGGCGATTTGTGCAGCGATTAGAGAAACAGCACTCTCTTTTTCTCTCTCTCTCTCTTTTGCCCGTCCATTCGTAAAGTGAGCGGCGAGTGAACACATCGGATAGCTTCGAACTTAAATACAGAGACCGTCACTGTTCTCCGGTAGCGAAATGAGAGAGAAAAAGAGAGAGAGAGAGAGAGAGGAAAGACTGAAAGTCTTTCCGCTACCGTCAAGCTACCGCGAGCTGTGCACTCTGACGAATGTCTTCAGTCGATCCACAGCGCTGAGAGGCTGCGCCGAGCCAATTAGCGCTCTCCGATAATGAATACCCCCGCGATCCTTGCGGAGGGAAAGAGACGAGAGGGAAAAACGTTGGGTTAGGAGGGTTCCAACGATCTTTCACTCCGAGCCACCAACCCCTTCGTCCATCGTTATTATGACTTTTCACTTAAATTTATGAGCCCCAGAAATACTCCGGAATCGCTCAATCTACGCTCGCGTTGAAGGTTCCATCGTTGGAACCTGATGAAAGTGATTGTTTTTTTTTTGTTCTCTTTTTTTTTAGAATTTATTCCGGCGGAACGAAGACACGTCGGTTGCAAAAAGATGTTTTTTTTTTTTTAATTTCCTCGTCTCTTAAGACTGCAACATTTTCGATAATTACGAAAGTGAGAATTTTTGAAAATTGATGCTACGGGATTGAGTTTGCATTGTTGCTACGCAACGAAATTCTTCTTTCCTCACAATTGAATTTCCCTATTTTCAGTATTTTAGGGATTTTCTTTATAATTTTTTCAGATCCAAATTTTGAATTTATAAGTGAAACTCCAAAAATGATTGATTCGTTTTCGTACCGATTTTCGTAAATGTAAAAGAAGAAAATCGGATAATTGAGAAAACAATAATTTGCGTTGCGTTCCAACTTAGCAAATTTTCAACTAGATGCGAACTTTTTAACCCCATAAATTTGACTTTGAAGTTTGCATACCGGAAACGCAACGAAAATGATTGTTTCTGTCTTCACCTTTGTAAATTCCAATCGGAAGAATAAGGATGAAAAATTGGAGAGAAGCTTTTAGATTTCTTGTTCAGTAATTTGCAACAAAAATGGAAAATGCGATTATGAACAATAACGAATATGAGGAATTGATAAACAAAGGATTAATTAGGTTCGAACGATACTCCAATTCCATCAATATGTACCGATGACCTCAACCGATCGAACCGATTCCTGGTTTCGATCGATCTTTGGTATCGGAGTTCCATTTTTTTGTCCTATCGTCAGCATCAACCGATTTTCGTTCGATTCTCCCGAAGGAAGTTTGTCCCGGAAACGGAACGATCGGTTGAACAAAAGATGAAGTTTGTTGGGGATTGAAAAGGGCGTTTTGGGGGAGCGAGAGATTGACAACAATGCGAGTACACAGACGGGTAATCGTTGCAACAACACCGGTAATGGATACAGTTACGCCCATGTGACAGCGGGTCTTTTTCCGATACAAAGTTGAAAAGCGTTTCGGGTATGGATGACAAAAAGGCCTGTTATTACGAAACGATGCCGAGAAGACGAAGTAGAAACGAGTGGCCAACGCGAGAGACGCAGAAGGGCGACCCCTCGGAGCTATACAATTTATACTTGGTCCAAACGTCTTTGGTGTGTGTTATTGGCTCTATAGGTTCGTCCATTGCTCAGCGGAGGTTGAAAACGTTCCGACGGCTTTCAGCCTTACAAACGGGCATGTAACGTCGCGAGGTCGAGATGCTTTCTCTCTCTCACTCTCTCTGTCTCTCTCAGAGTTTCGACGATGTTCTCGCAACGAAGTATCGGGTTGCCATTGTCGTTCGAAACTCCAGAGGTCCCCGCTCTTCCCATTGTCGTTCCTCTGATGGGAACCTAATTCCGGCTGTCTACGTTGCATACTCTCACACGTGTCCGAAAATATACTTCATCAGCAAACGTCATTTTGTTGCTACGAAAACAAAGACGCAAATCTCTTTACTGGCCGGATATATATATATATATATATATATATATTTCTTTTAATTTTCAACCCGCCAAAATTCGAATACTCGAATCTGTTTGATTTCGAATTTATTTTCAATTTTCAAACGTGCTGGGTTTCGATTTATCAAATTATGCTCAAAGTTTCGTCTTCAGGGATATCGAAAAGTCGAAATATTCGAGAAATTGATGTTAAAAAATATTAAAAACGTTTCATTTCGTTCGCGTCCAACGATGAGAACTTCAGGCCAATTGGGAACGCAGAAATCTGTTAGCTCGTTTCCTGTCCCGTCAAAACTGGTCAAGAGTCGAACGTGGGGTTGAAGTTCGCATCGTTTGACCGCCACGAGAATTATCTTTCCATGTATCTTCCCTTGCGTTCTTCTCCGTTCAAAATATTCTTCCAGACGTTTGGTACATAGATTTCCGGCCAGAATTCCACAAAAAAGGATTTCCAAAATATCTTGACTCAAATTTGGAAAAGGAAAGATTCGACAGCGCATTCGAGGGATGCAAACATCGCTGTCGTTGATGAACGTTCGAAGCCTGAAGGAGCCTAGAGGCTTTCGGAACGGAAGAAATTAAGAACACGGTTGGTCGCACAAGTGGTGATAGGCGGGGATAAAAGAGCGATAACAAATTGTTAGATAATGCAACGATGAGAAGCGAAGGAAACCAAAAGAAAAAAGAAAGAGCGAGAGGAGGAAGATCTCTTCTCAGAGGGTTGGAGGCTTCGCTGAGTTTCCGGGACTTCCGGTGTCACACGCCGTTGAGCACGATTCACAACGGGACGAGGAGGGTAGCGCTCGTAGCCCTTGCAAAAAGTGTGCAGGGGTCACAGTAGAGGATAAAGGAGACAGCAATTATCACCGGATTGCTCAGCTCGCTAACTTCCGCTCTCTGAGGACGCGACTCCTAATTGTTTATAGTACACGAGTGCGGGGTGAATTTGCTGAAGTGGCGGAATGACAAAAAGAGAAGGGAGAGGACCCTCTTTCGTTCACCGAACCAACCCTTGATCTCTCGGATCTCTGAAAATCGCAAACGCACTTGGCACGATGTTGCGAAAACATCGTTGCGGCTATAAACTAATCCCGATTGAAGAAACACGCATGCGTTCACCTTTACCAAATTGGATTCGAGTTGCGTGGATCAGTGGGGATTCATTTGAAGAGGTGATAGGAATCGAAAGGAATCGCGTGACTGGAGAGGAATGCTTCAAGATCGAAAGGACATCCAAAGGACAACCCGTTCAACCCTCGTGAAAACGTTCACGGCGTACGGTTAAAGGTCAACGTTGATTCGTTTTCTTTTTTTTTTTTTTTTTTTAATTTCCTCTTTTGCAATTCATTTAAAACGAGAAAACGATTACTCACGTTGTGCAGTTTGTAGTATAATCCACACGCGTTGCAAACTGGCTCGCCAGCTTGATTCCTCCGCCAGAGCGTCGTAGTCGCCGTTTTGCAATTGGCGCAGCTCGTACCTGCCCTCCTAGCCGCGCTCTGAAGTGACTGTAAAAACACGACGAAACAAAAATTCGCATTGTTAGATTAGTCCGCGTGAGATCGTGAGGAGGATGGAATTAATTGTTACCAAAGGAAGATCGGAAAATGAGGAGTTATGATTCGGAGCAGAAATACTTCGGGGAATATCCGGGTCCTGACGTAACTCTCTAGGGATTTGATAGGAACCCCGCGTGCAGGAAGTCCACATTGGAATCCAATTGGATTCTGTACTGTTTGCTGATTAACATTGTTTGAGAATTCTCAACCCGTTCGAATGGAAAATCGAACGTTAAAGTGCAATTGAATCAATAAAAAGTTACGGTTGCCATAGATTCTTAGCGATGGGATTTTAACAGATAAAACATGTTGTTTAGAAAATTTAACGTACAAATTGCGATCGGTTCCATCAGGAATCATTTTGGTTTCTATCATTCAACGTAAGGAATTCTCATATTTCATTCCAGGATTATAATTGGGTCCGTACATTGGTTTCCAATGAGGAATCCCAGTAGCCTGGAATTAGGAATCCAATTGGATTTCTACAATTTCTGCACGGCACACGTTTCTCCAAAGTCCTTTTTTCACATTCATATCGAATGCTCTTCAAGCCAATTGGCGCGCGCGGTCTCGCGGAAACAAAAAAAAAGAACAACCGAATCAATCATTCGGCTGGAAAAGAAACTAAGATTTGGGTTGGGAAGAGCAATGGAGAATCGGTCGAGCGGATCGTGAGTCTCTTGACCAAAGGCAGAGAAATCAACCTGACGTATCACTGATGTTGCCTCGGTGTCTTCTCCTTAATCCTTTCTGGGATAAAAAAAAAGAACGTCACGAAGACGTAAGCAGAAACGAAAGAAATTGTGTGACTCGGGGGACGAAAAAAAGAGAGAGAGGGAGATGGAGAAAGAGGCAAGAGGTGGCAGATGAAAGAATCGATGAAAGAGCATAGGGCGCTTCAGGCACGGTGAAGGCTGCATTCGAATGGTGCCCGAGGGTGCCCCGAAGGACCAGAAATAGACACCTGTGCGCGAGCTCTTTTCGAACTCAGAGTGGCAAACACTTAACTAAAAAGGTCCTATTATCCCTCGATGATGGACTATAGCTTATTTAGCTTACCTCTTACACACTCGTACTACCTCCCCGGTTTATATCGGGCACCTTCACCTGGCTACCTCTCTCGCACTTCCCATCACGTATTTATAATCTATAAAAGCTTTTCTCCTGGCCACACGTGAGCGTCGATTGGATCACGGCTGTTGAGTATTTACGAAGAAGAAGAATGAACCAGAGAGGCCTTTCCGTGCTCTGATTCTCCCGCAAAACGCGTTCTTGCAGAGGCGCGGATAAAAAAAAAACAGTCACGGGAGTACCGGACTGATTTTCCGACCGAGTCGATGAAGAATCCAAAACGCAAGATTTCGTACGAGTTTCAGGCTGGACCACTTAACCCCGAAGATGACACGGTAAATTCGGGGCCAGACAGGTTCCCGGGGACCACGTGAAACGACAATGAAGAGGAGGATGGAGCATGATGGAATCGACATCTTTGATGCCAGAGGAGTCAATGCCTGAACGGTTCTCGGTGTCTTCTTTGAGTCAATCGTGAAGTAACTCCCCGGGCTATTGTGAGATTTAACAGCTACGGGACACCCTATCTCCGCGTGTCTGTCTCTCTTTTGATCTTGAGAAGGTCTTCCACGGGACGAATCTTTCGGTAAAGTGGAATGAGTTATTGGAATTTCATGGACCGTCACTCGAAACGGAATCTCTGGGTATTGGACATACGTAGACTCGATAAGTCGTTACACGGGTCTACGAGATGATAGATGAGCGGAGCGAGATTACCGTGAGCTTAAGTTCCGATGGATTTTCGACGAAGGGCAAACACGTTGAACAACGCCACTGGTCGGTCGCGTTGTGGAGCAAACTCCCACGCAGGCGTAGAGGTAGAGTGAAAGAGAGAGAGAGAGAGAATGGAAAACGATGCCTGCGGTTCTGCAGGTTACGCACACGAAGAAAATAGATTCCATTCGAGAAACGAAAGCAAAGCTTCGAGAGACGTAATTCCGAGAGGATCGGTTGAATGGCGAAAGCTCTTCTTTCAGCGGGAGTTGGGGGCGTTGGGGTACGATTGAGAGCGGAGCACCGAGGGTGCCGGGTGTATAATCATGCCCTATCGGCGGGATCTTATCGCCACTGTCGATGGACGCAAAGGGGTCTGAAGGACAACAGCCAGTTGGGAGGCGGCGATAGGAAGCGAGGGCGCGCAAACCGGGCGAACCACCACCGCCACCGTCACCACCAACACCACCATTGCCGTCGCCTTACCGTGTCTGTCAAAAGAGAGTAGCGAACGGTGGGAAACGGAGAAGGCGATATATACACACGTAAAGAAAGAGGTGGTCGAATCAATACGAAGCTAACTCATCGGTACACCCTTGTTCGCCCGGTCTCACACAGCATCAGCCCACAAGCGTTTATCTTGCTCTAGATCTTTGACACCCTGAAAATCATCGAGCCCCGTGCCCCGCTAAGAACCGGGGACGTGGCAACCTCCTTTTATCCCCACGCTGACAAAGAGAGTGCCAAGTTCGGGGGCTGCCGACCTAATGGTTATTAAAATCCTAGGCCGCAAAGGAGCCACCGCCGGATTTACCGAGTTTCGAGTCACGATTGTGCGTGAATAAACCTCCGGTACACGGTTATGAATAGTCAATGAATTCATTAGCGGTAACGCCGAGTAATATTCCACCTCGTAAACATCTCGTTGGTGGCATTAGAGCTTGCCTACATTCCCGATAAATGTCAGGCTCCCGATTGACCACTCGTTTTCTTTTTCGATCTTTCTACAGGGTGACCGAACCGAGTTACGACGATACGTACAACGAAACTCGATGGAATATATCAAGGGGGAAATAGGGAGGGGTCGAACGCGCGTTGATCTATGCACAAACTCGTACGAATTGCTCGCACAACTGGTGTGGTATCGCGTAAGGTGAACGGGGAGATGAACGAGGTCGAGGATTTTCATGTATATAGGATGTGTATAAATAGGCTCTACCCCCCCCTGCGGGCCTTAAATTCCCCCGGAGAACCCCCCGGATAACACCCCCCCCCCCCCCCCCCCCCCCCCCCGACGACGAATCCTTTCTCCGCAATTTTCCACAATCGCCAATAACGTCGGAGCGTCGGATCGGTCGATTCACCCTCTTACAATGACATTGAAGCTTGCGTGACCGCTCGGACTTTCGTAAACTCCCTTCTTTTTAAATATTCTTTCTTTTCAATATCTCCGCGATTGTTATCGTACCCCACAAACGTAGATATTTCGAAAGTTTGCAACGAACGCTTGGTAATATCTCGATAAGAAGATTAAAAATATGTTTCGTTGAAAAATGGACTGTTGCGATCGAAGGAAAGAAGAGTATTTGTACTTTGATGAAAACTCGAAGTTGCCACTTTTATCCACTAGAATCAAGACCCTGAATAGCCTAAACGACTCGGCTAACCTCAAAATAATCGTCCATCGGAACTTTGCAAGATTCCAGCTAAATACTTCGAAATAGAACGATTCGAAACAACCCCGTACAGATATACGAATATCCAGGTGCATATATAAACGGCAGGTAAATAATACCAGCTAATAAATGCCTATATCGTCGCACTGGACGCGGTGGCAGCCGAGGGAGCTATTTCTCTCTTCGATTTATTATGCAGATCGCCCGGGCTATTTACAGGGCTCTCGGAGGATCGGGTGCAATCACGAGGCCGGTAATTGCTCCTGGATATAACCGTACGAGAGTGAAGCGCTCGGTAGAGAAAGACGGAGAAATCGAGTGACCAATACTTCTCCAATCTACAGTTTACATCGCAGACACTCGTGGAAGAGCGAATATGCCGCGCGACTAAAAGCGCCCTCCAAACCGGTTGCAGAATCTCTGAATCGTTTCTCGCGTGCGCACACTTTTCCTAACCGCCTTTACGTACCTATACGCAAGTTCCGCTCCGTCTTTACTCCTTCGTAACCGCCACACTGACGTATATGACATTTGTGAAGTTGATCGTGTCGCGCCTCGTGAATTTTATTTTTTCAATATTTTATTTATTTTTTATTATTTTTTTTTTTTAGTTGCATCGTCTATCAGCATTCGTTTATTTACTTTTTGCTCAATGCTGACTCCCTCGTCTATTAATCGGTCGGAGTTTGCCGCGAGTTTCTTCCACTTCTCCAATGCTCGTAAACCATCAACTTCGTTTCGCGTTAGATTCTCTTTATTTTATTTTCATTTATTTTGTTGTTTCAGCGAGGTGGACCTTTGGCTAGTCGGACACATCGAGAAAGGCGGCTTCGCTGCCAGCCATATTTTTCGTCACGCGTAAGTGATCCTTATTTTGTGCAAATTTAATGCCGATAGTCAGTTTCTCCATTGGGGATTCCAGGGAGAATCCATACGTACGTGTACCGTCGTTAATCGCGATGGATCGACACTCTGATTATTTAAGAACTGATTCGTCGTGATCGTACGTAGAAAACTCGTCTCGATTTTATGACGGATCGAATTATTTTCGTATCATAAATCGATTACAAAAATGTTTAATTAATTTTTTATCTGTTTGCATTAACATTGTCTTGTCATTTTTATTTTCGTTGCGAATGCACGTACTCGAGTATGGGAGTCGAATCCCCCGACCTTTGGAAAACCTTTGAGCAATGATAAAATCATCTAAAAAAAAAAAGAAAATAAAAAAGAAAATGAGCCCGGCGTTACGTATTGGCAAATAATGACAGCATTGTGCGTATCGTTTGACTATCGATACGATCGAGCTTTCGATCGATCACGTATCCTCCGGGCATCGAGTTACTCAACTGGGATACAAAATCCATACGTACACAGAAGATATACAAGCCCTGCCAATCAATATCAACGAGTGTACTGACGTAGCTGAGCGCATCGTTCAACATAATTACTCGCAATGACTCTCGATTATCGGTGATAATCTAACGGTCCGCGCTAACGAACTATAACATCGAATTAAGTCGATCTCTGCCCCTCTCCTTCTCCTTAACCCATCCCACTACTGGATCTGTCCCGGACGGTTGCTCAGGCGGTTTCTCCCGGTGGGGAAATAAATCGATTTGTAACGTCGAATCATTCGGGTCGTAAGAAGCAATTATTATTGTGATTAAATGTATTAATGGCGTCAATAAGAGAGAAGGAAAGGATACGAAAACAGGAGTGAGAAGTTCACGAAGGAGTTACGGAGATTGGCAATTAAAAAGCAGCGAGGAAAGGCAATAATTGATCGTTACGTGTAATTGTGATTTCCGTGTCATATATCTACTTTTTTTTTTCTTAATTCCGGACAGATCGTCATCCAGATACAGTGACAGAGAAAAATCAGAAAATACGAAGAAAAAATGTGTAATCACTGAAAAATAATTGAAAACTAATCCAAGAGTTGAATGATTGTCGAATGACTCGCGTGATCGATGTTTGCGATATCGATTAATCGATTTTACCGATGTAACGTTTCCAACTCATCGTTCGAAACAATTCTTTCAATTGGTCGTTTACTCATTGCGATCGCTATTCGTGAACATTTCCTTTAGCGAAAAAAAATGATCGAACGACTCTATTGATAATTCACGGGGGAAGGAGGGAGGGATCAACGCGGTCCGGCGGATCGAGAGAGCAAAGGAAAACTCTTCGAGAGAGCAGAGTTAAACGAGGCTCGCTTACGAGAGATTCGAGGCCATAAGAGAGATAAGTATCTCTCTCTCTCTCTTTCTCTCTTCTATCCTTGGCTAAATCGTGACTAGAAGCTTGCTGCCCCCGCGATCCTGCGCTCCACCGATTTTGCAGCAAAGTGGGAACGAGAGAAAGAAAAAGAGGGAGGGAGGGAGGGATCGAGGACTGAGGAGTTTACCAACGCCACACAACATCCCGGAGTAGCCAGTTGAGTGCATTATCGCGAATATACAGTGGGCAACATTGTTTCCAATCGGGAATACAAATTGCTCGGGATCTCTCGGGAGGAATTACTGCGCGGGGGCGAAAGCAGGATAAAACGAAGAAACGAGAACAAGAACAATAAATACTCGGTCAAAAAAAAAAAAACAAACAGGGCTAAATTATTGCATTTTCCTCTGCCTACTAATTTTTCAAACATTTCGCAATCGTGATCGTTTAACCCTGACATTCTCCAATTTGTTTCTACGAATGTTTCCGCGAACGTGACCACCCAGCTAACGCATCTTGTCGCATCCTGTAATTGGGAAAAAAAGTAGGATTCTGAGAATTCTATGATTAAAATTGCATCGTTGGAGTACAACGATATTTTTTATTTTTGTTTAATAATTGAACTGATTCGCTACAGTTCTTATCAGGCACTATTTATTTTTATCGAGATCGAAAATAAGTACTTGTTTTGAAATTAGCCAAGAAACGGATTATTTTATTCATGTTTCACAAAATTCCTTGAGGGGATCACTAGAGAATTCATTTTTGTAACAAACACGTTCTTTTTCAAGCTGAATCGAAAAAAAAACTTTGTATTTAGCCTCCTGGTTTCAAATTAAGAATTTGTTTCAGCATTTTTGCAAATTCTTTGGAAAACTTTAAGCGATAAAATCGAAAGGGCTCGTAGTAAATGTAGGAGTACGATTTTGAAGTAAAAATCGTTAAATTGCTTGTCAGCCCGGCTGAAAATTCAGAACGAAGAATTCCAGAGTTCAAAAAAAATCATAAATCCCTTGCCGAGGTGTAATTATATTTCACCAAAAAATACGAGGTCGAAAAATTCCGTTCGAGTGAAAAAAATCAATGTTAAAAGAAAACTGAAAAAAGAGACGTCTAGATTTTCACAGCACGAATCGGATATCCAAATAAAAAAATTGATATTGATTCGTCCTCGTTTCGTTGCAACGACGGGAACTTAAACGTCGCAGAATTCGTTGCTTCGAAACGAATTTATCGCGAGTTTTCTCGGTTAGCGATAAATACTGATAACGAGTATCGATCTTTGGGGTTACAGGTGTCTTTGGAAACCGGATCCGCGGGAGATCGAGCGTGTAGTCCGAATTACAAAAACAACAGCAACAAAAAGAATGAAAAGAGAGAAAAGAAAAAGAACACACGGCTGTATCTCGACGTTGAATGACTTTCGAAAGTTCCAGAGCCCCGAAAGCATCTGGCATGATGCGAAATAATCCACGGACACATTACACCGGTGTTGATATCGCGAATATATCGCCATTAAGGTTCCAAGTGTGAGGCTCATCGAGGAGATATCGCGGGTGTGTTAGAGTTAAGGTGTGTGACTGTGACAAGTCGCGGCACCACATTCCTAACACTAGCTCGCCGGTACAGAGTCCGTCGAGAACACGCTCGATCCCACAAACCGGCAGGAATCCCTCCGTTCGTATTGCACCACGCCAGAATAATTATTTTTGATCGAGGAAGACAACCGTATCATCGTAACGCCAAGGGCACGAAAAACCCAGATCCCAGACGCAAACCTCGCGCTCTTATGATGAGGATTACGAAACCGTTCGATCAGCGGGAGGTCCGACCGATTTGTAGGTTAAAAAAAAAAATGTCATTGCACGATCGTCCGATTGCACGCTCATCAATCGCTTCACGTACGAAACCCAACACTTTTGGCGATCGTGTAAATCTTCATTAAAAAATCTTGATAGCCGATAAAGATAATGTTGCTTTTGTGGATATCGATGTCCAATTTTCATTGAAGGGATATCATGAACTTGGAGTCATAAATATACGGGGTTGAAGTTCCCTTCGTTGGAACGCAACGACGATACTTCCCAAATTATTATTTTCGTAACTTAAAATCGTATTTTCAAGAACATTGGTGCCTCTCGCTGAATTACGATCTTCAAAAATGCTCGCGTGATTTTCATCGCGGTAAATGAGATTTATTATTTTTGAAATTTCGTTTGTAAATATAAAATTTGAATCGCAAAAAAAAAAACGAATAATTTCATAAAACAAACTGCAAACTTCAAGGTTATGAAGGATATCACGATGTATTTGGCATTATTGGATCGCGACGAACCGTTCTTTCGAATATCCCAATTTCTGTATTACCGATTTAAACTATGATTATCACAGGAATATATATTGTACGTATTGTTATTACAAATTGATCACGATGATTTATATAAAGAAACAAAAACTTTCCGATAAAAATAAGAATGAACAAACAAAAGGTAAAAAAAAATTAGATCGTTGCATCCCAACGATGAAAAAAGTTCAACGTCATAAGAATCCAATGAATATCGATGCAGCCAATCCCTTTTTTCTTTCAGCTTTCGAAATGTCGGGGAAAAAATAAAAAAGAAACGGAGCGATCGAGCGGACTGTATCTCACGAGGAGAACCGTCGCACTCTCGTGTGTAACGCGTGTACTAAAGTTGAAAAAATAAAGAGCAAGAGATCCCGCGGGCGTTCGAGTTCTGGGCCCTTTATTCCGCGAGGACTTTTCACCGGCACGACTTGGCACTGCCCTCGCTGCTCCCGCTGTTGGGTGTACCTGAATTTATTCAAATTGCGAGCAATGTTCTGCTCGTGTTCGGCAGCTTCTTCTCCTTCTTCTTCTTCTTGTTCTTCCTCTTTCCCTACGCCAATTTCCGTCCTTCTTCCACGAGTCTCTCGCATGATTTTTTTCTTTTATTTCTCGTCTTTTCATTCCTCCCAGACCACCTCTCCTCCTGGCCTTTCTTCTTGCGTATCGTTTCTCCTGCGAGAGTGAAAAATCGAGCAATGAGAGACTCGCCGGAGAAGTCTTCGAGCCAGACGAAGGAAAAGGGTGAGAGAGAAAGAGACAACGCTGCTGGATCAACAGAAAAACAACACGCCCGGACCGCTCATATAGGACTTCCTCTCGTGGATCTTTTGCAAAAGAGGACATGTCCCGTAAGACCATCGTCGTTCATCGCTCTCCCATTACTCCTGATGGACTTCTCCCTCAATCCGAGTCCTATGCTCTTCCATCTCTGCTCAAGATGACTGTAAAAAAAAAACGGGTACAACTTCCGCAGCATTTTCCTCGAATCATCAAAATCCAGAATTCTTTTGCGATGATAATCCGGTCTTGCGCGTCCTCCGTTGGGCTTGTCGAATCTTAGAAGCTCGAAAGTTCTGCCTGGATTTTCGCGGATCGTCGATCGATTCGGTGAAGAAACGTTTCGTCATGATTAGAAATTATGAGACAATTCCCAATTTCGAAACATCAAGCACTTACGTTAGATTCTTATTGGAATTCTCCATTCGAATTCTCCAATACACGGACCCAATTGGAATCGTGGAGAAGATACAAATATAGCAGAAATGATGATAAATAATAATTCTCAAACAGTGTTTATCAAGTAAGAATGCTGAAATCGATTGGACTCCAATGTCGACTTCCAATATGAGATACGACAGGATCCATAGACTTCCTAGGTAGTTTCAGGTTGGCAAATAAAGGTCGCGGAATTCTGCCAAGTCGCACATCCGGTTTGGTCGTTACACGCGATCACCATTTATCCTGCGTTCGGGAATGTTTCGAGACATCGATCCTGCTCGTACATGATTAATCCGTTGCACGGATATTCTTGATAACTGGGACGATAATAAAAGCGACAACGATGATTCGGAATGACGTTGCAGGGTCCAACGGGAGTGATTGATATTGAGTTTAAAAGGAAGAAAAAGAATGTTTAAAAAAAAAAGACGTTAACCTGCCAAGTTCCCGTTCGGCTTGCTAAGCAAATACAAAGGTGTCGTTGTTCACGGGTTTCTCGTTCTCTCTCGTAACTTCATCAACGCTGATGACGTCCGTATGTAAACGCGTGTGTGAGGCAGGCTCCCGCAATTATATTTCCAGTACAGGAAGTTGTTTACTCGTGCGCTCGGGTATAGAATTTGAACGTTAACTGCGCACCAATCGGACGATCTATATAGCACTATATTCTTTTTTTTTTTTTTATTAGTAACCGCGTGTACAACGGTGCACTTTGCTCTTCGGCCTCGCAGTTCCGAAAAAAAAAAAAGTGCATCGTAACGCAGGCTCGCCGTATGAAAATTTGCAGTCCGACACATACGCGCACGAACGGTTTCCAAACGCGTTGAAAGTTTTACGTCTCCGGCTTTCACCAGCGGCAACGATCTTCCGCCAATTTTAAACGACGCCGGTCATTTCTACGTTGGATCGAAGGCGGTAGAAAAATATGATGACGTTGAAACTTGTGCGAAGTTCAAATACAACACGCGTCTTCATACATTGGCCCAAAAAATGGGGAAAAATTACTTTTTGCATTTTCTATTTATCCAACCATGATGGCATTCGAGTTACGACGTTGAAACACCTTCAAGATTAAAGAAAAACGACTTTTATTTTTCAAATTCGTAAGTTATTGTTTTTGAACAGTAATGAAAGTGATGAAAATGTTTTGGATAATTAGGAAAGTTAAGGAATGGAAACAAATGTTGAAAAAAATGACGTTGCCTTCAAATGGAATATTCAATCCCCCGTATGGTTATTAGTTCACATCGGAAACGCGGCGGATCGTGAAGGATTCTCGCGCCCTTATCTAATTGTCCAGTCACGTACGTATTTCACGGGACCGTTTGGAGTGTCAGCTACCGCGTAATATCCAAGATCGATTAACCGGTCGATCAATCATTTCGGTAGTGGTGTATTATCTGTCGCCCGTTCGGCATCCTTATCCAACTCGTTTTGTCCCTTTTTCTTTTCTGAATAGCCTCAGCGAAGAAAGAACGAGAGAAATAAAAGTAATAATTTAATTTTCTCTCGTTTTGCCTACCGTTCGCGAGCAGAGGTATCAGGTCCCTTCTCCCACGCCTCGAGTGAAACGCGCGTGGGCAGTGAATTACGAGTTGTGCACCCCAGGCGCTTTTGCGGATTGGAGACGAAGCGGAAGAGAGAGAGAAAGAGAGAAAGAGAGAGAGAGAGAGAGAAAAAGAGAGTTTGCGAGAGATGAGGAACGAGATGAGACGAGGAAAAAAAAAAAGAGGCAATAGAACCAAGGTGGAATCTCTTTCGCTCCTCGTTTCAATGGAATATAAATAAAATTTATTCCGCCGGGCTACCGAAAACGGGGGTTCCCCGCTATGCCACGCCATGCCTCGGACGCTTTTTCTTTCTCCCCTCGTTCTTCTCGATCCCGAGATTCGGGGCTTCCTTATCGCTCACGGATTCGCGCATCGTTCTAAACGCCATCAGCAATCGTTATTTACGATTCCAAACTCGCAGTTTTTATTCGCTACCGATTTTTTTTCGCAACGCTTTTTCATCATCAGTTTTCATTGATTTTTCGATATTTTCGCGTATTTCGTAACTGACGGAATTCACGTTCTTTTTTATTTTGGTTTTCGATTTTTTTTTTCTTTTCGTTACGGGATATTGTTTGATTTGGAAAAATTCTTGATAGAGAAGAAGTTGAAAGCTTCGCTGGAGTGGAAGGAAGATTCTTTACGTTGGATATTGCATCGTTCGAATGCAAATACTTTAAAAGAAATTTTATTTTATTTGCTTTTATTATTTTCGATGTTTCAAAAATTATTATTGGTACAAGATTGATTGAAGTTATTATTATTATTATTATTATTTTAACTACAAAAAATATTGACAGTTTTATCTATTTATCGTCGTTGATAATCTTTAATGAAAATTCGTGGAAATATACAAACGATTTTCGATATCAAAATTGATAAAAAAGAAACGGAACATACGAAAAAAACATTTTTTATCCAACGACCTTACGAGCGACTATTTTTTTTTGTCATTTTCGATTTTCGTTGGATCGATACATGGTGAATCGATGAATAGTGATTGTGAAAAATATTAACGTGGATTTCGAGGAAGGTAAATTAGCCAAAGAAAATTGAAGGTAAAAAAATGATTTTCGTTGAATTTCATATACGCAAAATTGAACGTCATAAGGGACACGTCGATTTTTGAACTTTTTCGAATTAGTGTCTCGTGTACGGACTGTATTAATTCAACTGAATTTTTTTATTTGAAGGTTCTCCGTTTGACGTAGCTCATGCTCTCCTCGTTCAGAGGTGGCACGCGCGCGCCTCAAGACTGCCGAGAGCGAGGGTACGCAATCAACGTCACACACGCGTCTCGTTTGCTCTCCCGAGATCACCGAGCCCTTCGTTTCGAACCTGCCGTCTTCTTCGCCTACGCGCGAATGCGTGCGACACCCCGACCACTTTTTGCTCTCGTTTCCACCTCCTATTCGATAATTGCGCGCTCGACGATTCACGATCTTGGAGTTTGAATCGTTCGAAGGCAACGATGATCATTCTTTTTTTTTTTCGAACTCAATTATTAATTTTTTTTTCGATAGCTCGAAGTTTAGATTTGTTCGCAACGCGAGGAAATTATTTTCAAATTTCGTTATTTTAAGCTCATGGAAAAATATTGTATGCAAGTTGGAATTCTCGATTTTTCGAAAATGAAAAAAAAATCGTATGAAAAATATTTGTATAGCAACTATTTTTATTCGTAATTAATTGATGAATAATTACGAAAATAATTATTGTTTGAATAAGTATTAATTATTAATCTGTGGGATAATTAATACGTACGATTATTCAAATAGGTAATTAAATCAATAAACAATTGTTTATCACTTGAATGAATAGTTTGTATTTTCTTAAGTTTTTATTGTTTAGATAATTTGTGATGAGGATCTTCAAAATGACTGGAACAATTTTACTAAAAAAGAATCGTCAAAAAAATTCTTACATTTTCCCAATTCGTTATCGTTTAATATCAATACGATTCCCGTTACATTTTGACATTCGTCAAGTTTAATCGTATCCTTCAACCTCGCGTCATCGATCTACAAATTATCCAAACAAACAAAAAAACCAATTAAATCAACAATTTTATTTTTTCAATTTGCAGTACGAATCACCGGTACGCGATTTTTCGTAATTGACATTTTATTTATCCGTCGCTATTCGTACAAGAAAATGATAATTATCCGTAGAATCAATTGTCCGGCAATATTCGCGAGATTATAGATTTTCCATCGGCGCGTTACAATCGTAAGATACGATCGTCTGCGATTATACCGTTTAAAGTCGTTTATCGTACGGCCGCCAGAACGTTCGTGTTTAAGATAATAATAACAACGAAGATAATAATGATACTAATAGAAACAATAGTTGGAAAGGATCGCTACAAGATTGGAGATCTAGTCGGGGATACTTAGCGAGACGCACCCACTTGTAACTCCCCGACACTCATTCAGCATTTACGCGCATCTGTATACGTCGATGTACAGCGTGAATCGGGAGAAACCGAACATCCGAGTGTACGTCCACAAATCCAATAGAAGTGACATCGATCGTGCGGCAAAAAATTAACCAAAACGACAATTATTATTCGAGAGACGTTGAACGACCGTTCGTTAGATATTTCTTGCTTGAAAGTCATTTGAAGGTTATTTGAAGGTTATTTGAAGGTCATTCTAGGTTAAACGGTAAAATACGTTTAAGCGGTAGCTGCGATAACGGAGAAACGTATACTAGCCCATAAACTTGGGTGACCTTGAAGAAAGTGAGAAAAAAAAAAAGAAACAACGATGTTAGAAAAATAAATAAACATCGCGATACGTGTCCTTTCCATCTATTCATACTCCGATCCGTTATATTTAGCATTTTCAAATCAAACAGGGGTACTCTGATGAATTTGAAAATGTTTCTCTGGATTCACACCGTATATATATACTTATGGCTGTGCATGAAATATATATACTTATGTATGAATATACGTGTATGTATATATTTATTATGTACACCCACAAATATGGGCAAAACACGGCGATAAAGCCAAGTCCAGCCAGGCAACTTCATTTTCCATGGCGCGCTGTTGTTTGTGCAAGAGGCACTCGTGTGCCACGGCCATTGGCCAAACAAAAGGGCATAAATTACGAGAATTAACACGCAACGCGATCCGAGATTCGCTCTTTTGTTTGCCGTCGTATAACGACCACCCGGAGGCAAAAGGTACTCGAGAGCCCGGTCAATCACGGATTTTAAGCCTTTCTTACAGTAAGGAAGAAAGCTGCGGTACGCGAAGGACGTGTTCGTGCATTAGGGATTTTCAACACCAGCGAATGAGCTGATGAGCGTGTGACTGTATCACGTACAGGAATGAGACGATGCCGGTGAAACATGCATGTTTCTCTCTCTCTCTCTCTCTCTCTCTCTCTCTGGCTTTTTCTCTCGTGCTTAAGTTTTGCTTCGTGATGGAGCTGTGCGACCTAGGTATTGCGATCGATAATTCAATGCGTTACAACGCTGCTGTATCAACGGGGACATAAATCCTCGACTCTTTCAATTCTGTTTACACCCCTCCCCCACCCGCCCTTCTCTTCTATTTATTATTCCCCTGATTTTCTGTAATTCAACGATTTTTTTCTCATTTTCCTCTTTATCATTTGTTTTTCCGCGATCATTATTTACCCTCGCGATTTGTCCTTCGTTCAACGGCTCAATAATGCGCGGAGATTGGAACGTCGTGTGATGCTGGGGAGAAAGAATTTTTAATCGTGATATGGGGGATGTCGATATTTCCTACGGAATGAAATTGAAGCGCGTTGGAATCCAGCTAAAACGATTGGTTTCTCAATTTTTCGAATTTTCGGACACGAATTGATCAATAAAAGCTCTGCAGTCATTTTTGAACTCTCGTTTATATATTTAGAATACGTATCTGCAGAAAATAATAATTTCGAGAATTATTGAAAGCGAGGATATTAAAATGTCGACTGTTTTGAGGATATCGTTGAAACTAAAACAAAATGATTATCTTTTTTCAATTAATAAATTTGATGATTTCGAATGGAAGTAAGATATCAAAAAAAATGTATCCAATCCCAACGATGTTTCTCTTTAATATCATATCTACACTTCAATGAAACAAAACACGTTATTTTTTTTTTGTTCAATTGAGAAAAAATATAAGAAAATGTATTTGAACGAATTTTTGTTTTTCAATTTTCAAAATTTCTTGTGGCACATTGGAGCCAATAAAATCACATTTTTCAGGGTTCTAATTTCCCAATCTCCGACCTAAATCTCCGAAATCCAATTATTGGCAAAAATGAATAAAAAATTGAAAAAGAAAAAAATATAAAAAATGTCATTGCTTTCCAAAGATGGAAATTTCGAGTGCCAGATGGAAAGAACGAAAGAAAGGAGCGGAATAAAGTGTCTCTCATTGAAAGATCGAAGGTGGAATGACGTCTGTGCTTGTCTGATGTTTCAGCCGAGTACAAAATTTGAATAGAAACCGTTTCTTCGGTTCAGAATGGAAATTAGAATATTAAGATTGGTCGACGACTGGATGGAGTGCATCGTGGGGCGTGAGAGCTCCCGAGAGTGACTTTTTGCCGCTTATACCACGACACACATATACCGAACCGATTATAAAGTTAAATGACCGCGGATCACTGTCCTCAGTTCGCGGCGAACCCATCGAGAGTGGCGATATACAAAGAGATGAAAAACAAAAGAGAAAAAAAAAACCAAAAAAGGGAGAAAAACGAAAACGTGCGAGAGAAAGAAGAGAAACATCCCTGACGTTTTCGTTCATTCTCGAGGTCCATTCGAAGCGGCCGAGATGTTGTTCGGTCGTTCTCTTCTATTTTTCTCTTTTCGCTTTGTTTCTTTTATTTATTTTTTTTCTCTCCATCTTCTTCGCCACCTTCTATCGACTCCCGCTTTAAAAAAGCAAGATTTATTCATTCACTGGCAGCTCCGGACAACACGCGTACACGCTTTTTATTCAATCTTCTATCAAATGAATGATCCTATTTTTTTTAGACTTCGGAACATCCACTTTGGGTTTCTCGTCCTCGATGTATTTCATTATTCAAGTTATTCACGGAAATTGATCGATCGATTGATATTATTTATTATGCACCAGCGGACTTTCGGGCTAACAAAAGTGAGCGTAAAGAGAATAAAAATAATAACAATAAACAAGCGAATGAAATCAAATATTGCAATGGAATTGTAGAAACGAGGTCAAATAAACAGAAATTTGTTTATTGACGGAACCCAAACAAAATCGAAGAGAGAGAGAGAGAAGAGGGATTATATAAATGATGGATCTGTCACCCATCTTTATCATTCGAAAACAGATCGAATAAATTATAAACAGTGAAAAAAAGAGACAAAAAGTGATAAAGGGAGAAAGAGATATAAATTGAATTTTTATTTCGATGTTTTCGTAATTTGTTTTTTTACCGAATGCAATATTCATGATAAATGTTTGCCTAGTCATTTAAAAGAAACGTAAAATATGAAATAATGATCCTTCGCAGTATCAAGTTGGAATAATTGAACGATCATTTAAAAAGAAACATCGCTAGAAAAAAACAACATAAAACCTTAATTAATCGAGATTAAATTAGCACGAATGTTCTTGATTTTCTCAATAATGTTTGCGCATCGAAGAGTGCTAATGTGGCCATTAACACGCGATGCTCTCACCGAGCGTTCAGTCTATCACTATTATTACAATAAGTATAGTAATATAGGGGATATAATCGCGGTTACGGTATTAAAAAAAAAATGTTTTATTCTCGTATGGTAAAAGCTCGCGTTCTCAAGACGCGGCTGAATACTTTTACGAAACACACGAGTTACTCACAAAGGACAACAATATGCGCAAGAAGAATCATCGTCTTCGGGCTAATGCTAATTATCGGAAAATCGTGCTGCAATGAGCTCTCTCTCCCTCTCTCTTTCTCTATTTTGCGCTCTCTCTCTCTCTCTCTCTCTCTCTCTCTCTCTCCTCTCGGCGTTTGCTTCATTGAAAAACGTTGAATTACGTCGCGTTCACCAGTTTAGCGATGCGTTCAGACGGATAATTACATTTTCCATTATATCTTCGAACACGGACTTCGTTCTACAATTGCCTCTCACTTTTGTCCCGAAAGTTCGAAAAAGCGCCGACGAAAAAAAAAAAAATACAACGAAAAAAGTGCCCTCCCAAAGTTTGTCCGATTGCAATTCTTTTTCTTCTCTGATTTTATTATTGGCAAAATAAAAAAAGAGGACTTTCCCAATAATGAAGAAAAAAAAAAATACCACTTTTGTCCAAAACCCTCCCGCAGTTGTATAATCATACTTTTTTATCAGAGTTAAAAAAAGAATGAAAAAGAGAAATTTTAGAAATGTAAAAAAGAACCATATTCACCCTCCTCCCGCCCCTCATTGTTTCATCATTTTTTTCGTCTTTGGATTCGTTTTTGTTAAAAAGAAGAAATCAAAAAAGAAGACGAGTGAACTTCGAGAAATACGAAAAAAAAAATAGAATTTTCGGCTTTCCCTCTCCTTCAAATTTCCCAATAATTTTTTGAGCCCTGAGTTTGTTCGGGTTAAAAAAACGAAATGGAACTTTCATAATTAAAGAGAGAAAATTTCTCGCCTCTGAATTGCAACGCGGCGAACCCATCAAAAAACAATGGTGGATTTTGTCAGGAAAGAAGAAATTGATTTCTGGAGGAATGAAATTGCTCGCGGTACTTGTCCGGTAATGCGAGCACGGAGCGGCGTGTGCTCCAGTGAACTTTCAGTCACGGCCACACCCAGCGAGTGGAAGAACAGCCTCGATACGTTCGTGGTGCAGGACACGCGTACTCGCTATATCTACATCGATACTTAATCTTTGCACGCTCGTTGCAAGGCTGCGCTGGGCCTCTTACGCACTCCCACATCTCGCATAGAAACGTCTGCGCAGCTCGAATCTACCAAAGATATCGAAGTTGCTCGTGAAAAAAAAAAAAAAAAGAAATAAAAAATAATATACAGGAGAGGATAAAAAAGAAACGAAGTAAAGGTGAACGATCAAATCGAACGTTTTGCAGTTGTATCACTGCTGAATATACCTGTGTGATTCTCGATGCACTAAGGCTCGAGCGGGTATGAATCATACAGCGGGATATGCACGAGTAATTACAAAACACTCTACAGACGTAGGCATTAATGCGCATACAGGACGTTCCAGGTGAAGCCGTTAATCCCAAAAACGAAATTCTTTTAATTTCATATTTCCATTGAAATGACCATTTTTTAGATTCATTACATAATACAGTTTCTTCGTGTTCATCGCCAAATTCAGATTCGCATTTTTATTCGAAAATGTTTTTTTTTTTTTTTTTCATTCCGAAAAGAAGATTATTTTTATTTATTTTTAGTGGAATATTGAATTTCTTCATTCGAAAATTCGATTTCTTATTTTCATGCCGAAACACTGGTTTTTTTTTAATTTTTATTGCGTAATGTATATTTTTATAATCGCTGCACAAATGCAATTTCTCATGGTTATTGGAAAAATCATTTTTTTTTTTTTATTTTCATCGCACAATTCCGTGTCTTATCTTCGTTGCGAAATAAAATTTCCGGATTTCATTGAAAACTCAATGTTTTATTTTTATCGCGACAATCAATTTGTTATTTTCGAGAAGAATGCAACAAGAATGTGTTTTTTTACTAAACGATCGACGATGGAAATATGGAATATTTTCTTTTGATTAATAATGGTAATGTGGAATAATTTCTTTTGGTTAATATTGAAAATAAGAGATTCAATAGAATTTCCGTTGCATTAGAACGATGTAAACTTCGACCTCATTGATACGATCAGTTCGAGGGGAACATCACGGATTTTTTTGCAATTGCAGTTTCGATGAAAGAAAAATCGCTTCAAACAAATTGTGCGAGCCAGTTTATCGGACAAAAGAACGAGGTGAGAGCAATTAGTTCCAGCACTTCTGTCCCTCTCCACCGATACGCTTTTTTACTCCTCTTTCAATCAGCAAATACTAACTGATTTACTTACGTATGCAAAGTGCCATTCACAGACGATTTATAGAGCGGAATTTCGCTCGATATTCATTGGATTCAAACAATGATCCGTGAACTTCGCAGCTTTGATAAAACTCTCGACTATTCGTACGAAAAAAAAAAAAGCTGTACCCAGTAACTCATTGCGTGAAAGGAAATAACAAAACCTGTCTGTAAAAATAACGAAAACATGCCAATCAACTGTCAAAAGTGACATTCGTAATAAACTTGAAGGTTCTATTGATAAAAAACGACAAAAATAAATCATTATCAATTTCTAAATATTAGCTCACCAGAAATCACCATGAAAATCAAATTTCAACATTTTTATATATTTTTATCACATTTTTTCTGTCTCGGCAAAGAGAAAAAAAAATTATGGATTATTGAAGTGAGAAATACAAAATTTGAAAAAAAAAGAATGATTACTCGCGCTTCGAAATTATTATTTATCGTTTCTGGTATTATTTTCTTCTTTTTTTAATTCGATCGGAAATTGGCATTGTGGTGAATGATCGTCGAGAGAAATGACAGCTCATTGAATTAATTCGAGAATTAAAACGCAATTCCGGGAATATTGCAGCTCGCGTTGAACAGGCGCGACGTGTGCACATACGGTTACGAGTTTTAGTGCTCGAGTAGTAATCTGGATACACGTGTGCGACTCCTGTATAACTCGCGGTTTATAGAGCCAGAAGCTCGCTGCGAACATAGTATCGATAGCTCAAACCGCGATAGCGTAATTCATGTTAATACCGGCTTTAACTCCGCTCGTATAAATTATTCGATCGCCTGGATCGTATCCTATTCGTTAGCGCGAATGAGCGGCGAACTTTGACGGGAAAACCGCGACTCGTCGGAGGATCAACGATGGCTGCGACGAGCGTGTTAGTTTTTTTTTGGATAAAACCCAAACGAAAAACAAAAATAAAAAAACAAAAAAGTTTGAGATTTTAAAAATTTCGGAGGCTTGGAAAATTTGAAGGTAGATATTCAGTCTGAAACATCGGAAGGTTCATGGATGGAAATTCATCATTGTTTCGGACGAATGTTTCATCTTTAAAAAGCAACAATCTCGTTTCCTCGTTTCCAATATTTTACGAAATATTCATTTTTTAAACTCGAATACCAAATTTACGATTCAGATTGAATAAATTATTGAAAAGTGTTATCACTCGACGCGATACCCGATGATTTTCGTGAGAAATAACGTTCGAGAGATATTGAAATATAAATATTCGTTTCCAACAAGTTTTTTTTTTTCAGGTTCATCCCTGTAACAAACTCACAATTGTTCAATCAATATTACAGTGCTGATAAACCTCAACTCTAACTCCTCCTACCTCAAATCCTAGGCAAGCCTCGTTTCGATGACTCTTGTTCTCGTCGTAATAATTTATGCAACGGTTTTAACGCTTCGCATCCTGAGAATTGCACGCGGCGAATACAGCTGAGAGCGGAATGAGAAAACGTACCCGGAGCCTGAACGACAACTCTCTTGTTCGTATTATAAAGTAAGATCGCAAGCAAGCCAGTAAATTATCGGAGTCAATTCCTCGTCGCGGATATTCGCAGCCAGTCAAGAGCAAAACTTGGATCGGCTTGTAAATCGAATATACACGTTGATGAAATAACACGTCGAGGAGGTTAGTCCTTGCCAATCGTTGGGACAGTCGTTAGTCGTGGACGAATTCTCGGTAAGTATTGTCGGATAAAATAAAATGAAGTGACGCAAGCACGAAGATTTACAGCGCAAACCGATCGGCGGATCGACCAATCCTGCTTGGCTATTTGTCGTGTCGTTAGTTGATACCCAAAAGGGCGTATCGTTAAAACCTCCAACTTGGCGACCGTGTTCTTTCGAAGCGCGGAAATCCACCCGTGGCAAATGAACACGCGAGAGTTTGCGTTTTATAGTTGTTAAATCGTTTCTATAACGTGTTCGACCGGATCACCGCAACGCTTTGCTCTTTACTCCGGACTTGAACAGCTTGTTGCCCGCACGTTCCCGCACATCGACATTATTATTTATTTATAGGATCATTATGTTGTCTCCATTGTTGCTTTTGCAGGTAAAACGATATAGAGGGAGGCAGAGGAAAAGAGAGAATTGGCTGGGCGATAAACGATCCGTCGTGTTACGATCGCAAGGTTTGTTGCGTCCTTGTTCAACCTCATTGAAGTTTCGATCGTTGAAACGAATTTATTTTCCCTTTTTTTCGATTTCTTATTTATCATTATTATTAAAAATGATACACGGTATATTTGTCGTAATTAGTTGTACATCCAAATAAAACGTTGCCATTTTTTGAGTTTGTTTTTTTTTCGTGCCGAAAGCAAATTTGGAAAACAAAATAAAAATCATTTTTGTTCGATCTCAAGAGTGCAAACTTCAATATCGGTACTACCGAAATTCCTTTTTTATTTTCTCGCTGTTTATAATCTACGAAAATGTCTTCGAAATTGTTTAATTTTTAATTTATTTTTCTCGCTGATGTTTTATTTTACGAAATTTCGTTCGCATTAAAATCGTCCATTTCCTAATGAGCCACCAAACAACGATTTCAGAATTTCTACATCGAAGATTTTTCAAAAGCGATTTCGGTGGTTGAAAATTAATGATTTGACGCAATTAACGCGCGAAGTAAAATAGCGAAAAATTGTGACGGGAAGTTGTCGATTCGCGAGAAATCTCTCGATACATTTACCACCCTACGCACACCCGTTGACGCATCTCCTTTATTCGTATATGGAGTCGCGGCAGCAACGACGTTTCGAGCTCTTTGAGATTTGCGCTCGCGCGAAATTTCAACAAGTACGAGGGAGCGCGTGTGTGCACGAAGTATGCACGCGCGAGCGTACGTTTTCTTCCGAGAGAAGAAGTCCCTCGTTTGAATCTTAATCGAGCGGAGGACGGCGCAAAAGAGCCACTGCTGCGGTCGTTTGAGACTCTCGTGAGGAATGTCATCCGCTTAACAGTCATCGAAAGCCGCACGTTCTTCAAACGCATGGCCTGTGAGATGATGAAGTTTTAACGCTCGGAATCCAACCAATTCTCCAACGAAAGTTACTTTAAATTACGAGAAATTATTAAATAAATTAACAGTTTCCTTGAAATTACGAAAAATCATTAAACTTTATAAAAATTACTTGAAAATGTCTTCATCCTAATTAAAATTCCGCAGCTTTAGCCTTTAAAAAAAAATGACAATTGCAACGATAATTAACAAAGTGAAAACGAAACATTTTTTATCAAAAAGCATAAAATCGATGAAACTTAAATGTATAAAAAAAAAAAAAGAAAAAGAAATTGAAACAGAAACAATAAAATGTACAAAATTTATTTCGAATAAACAAAAACATGTGATCTTTAATGTATTTAAAAAAAATAAGTAAATAAGGAAACTGAAGAAATAAATCCAAAAATTCTAAATGACAGAAAATAAATTAATTCAATATTAAAGTCATAAAAATTGCAACGACGTTGAAAAAATGATGTAAAAAAAAAAACAACGACAACTAATTCCCAGTTGCATTCCCTCCCCGAAAAGATTACGAAAAATTTCATGAACATCTATGTCGAAAGGTTAGAACCTCCTACACATTTAATTTAGCCTAGTAAACTCGAGTTTCTTGTATCCAACCTTCACACTCCATCCCAAGCGCATCGTCAACACTGACGTTTCTTCGTGACGTTTATTTTTAATCCGGACCATCGATCCGACAGAAAAAGAAAAATGGAGGCTTTAATTTCGTAAATCTAGGGATCTATCGGGAGTGTGAAACTCTCAAATTCTCGGCTTTGCAGTTTCGATGTACGGAGGATACGTGCGAATGAATTAGCCGGAGATTTAGGAGTTCTCAAGAGTTCCGAGACGGCGTTTAGTCGGGCGCGACTAATTGCCCGAGTATCCAACCGTTTACGTACATATGACGGAGTATATAGATCCTCCGGGATACGCGACGAATCTCGCGTGGGCGTTCAAGTGACACGCGAAATTGCACGTTCACGCGAGGTGTACGAAACGAGTCTCTCTCTCTCTCTTTCTCTCTCTGTACCGTATTGGAAGACGGCGCATGGAAAACGATAAATAACTTTACAGCGGCCATTACTTGTCACTCACCCTTCCCTGCGCCGCGAACATCGTCTCTCGTTTCAACCCCTCCGTTGCGATCGGTTCAACAAATCCGAGTTTACCGAAACGCGTTCAAACGCGAGCCAAGATGAATCGTTAAAGTTTGGATCATTGGGATGCCTCGATTATATAATTTTATACCTTCTCTTCCAAATTTTCATTAACGAATATTAATTTTATTTGAATTTCGATTTATCTAATTACAGCGAACTAATTATAATTCTGCAATGTGTGGTTTTGGATAACAATGAAAATAAAAAAGAGAAGAAAAAAAAGATTTTCTTTTATTTATATTATCACGCAAAGCTATTATTTCTTTTTATATCAAGATTAAAAAAAAAAAAACAATATAATTAAACTATATTATAATTAAACTTGAAACGATTATTCACAGCACGAAATGCCGAAGAAAATTCGAGTTTTATAAAGAAAAAAAATTCATTTTCTTCGCGTCTCATAAATGCAAATTTTGAGCGTAGTGAAAAAAAACATACTTTCGTTAAGGATAAGAAAAAAGATAAAAGGAAACGACGAAAAGAAAATATATATTTCGCCAGGCTTCCAAAATCGAAACCTAAAAGAAAACTCGGAAAAGTTTCATCGAATTGTCTGCATTACGGAACAATATTTATGCGAAATGTAGTACTATTCTTAAGGTGAAAAAAGTGAAATTGCAAAAACAAGTAAAAAATAAAAAAAAAAGAAAGAAAAACTGACGCAGCGTGAAGCGTCGAGACTCCCGGAGTCGGGCGTCGCCATGGAAGTGCGCGCGCACTTACGAAACTCCCCTCCCCTCTCCGCCCCACCCCGGAACGACAAACTCCTTGTCAAAAGGGGATGAAATAACCCGTATATATCTATACTATGTACAAAAGTTCGTATATTGCCATGCGCGAATCCACCAGGTTGCATTGGCAGGGATTCGAGTTTGCGCAGTACCACGGACGTATTGACTTTACTAATACCTCTCGCTCTCTCCCTTTCTCTATCTCTCTCTCTGTCTTCCCTAAATCAAGAACCCAACAAAACTCTCCGTAAAAATCCTCGCGCGATCTTTTTCTCCGAGAAAAAAAAAATATATATCAAAACATCTCCATTTAATGGAAGAGCCGTTACGTTCCAAGACTGTCTTCAATACCTAACAATAAAAAATAACGAAGAAAAATTAAGTCAAACGATTTCTTCCGTTCACTTCACTATTTTTCATATAAATCAAAGTCTTCTTGCAACATAAAACCTTTTTGTAAATAATCCGTAACGAGAAGCGAGTAAAACAAAAATCTCGCTATTTTCGGAACTTCATACCGGCCCAAAAAAAAAAATTGAATATTTATTTCCATTATCTTCTCATAACGCGAATGGTCAAAAAGTTTACAAATTCTTGAATTTTCTCGCGAAGTATTTTTCCCAGAACTCGTCAAAAAGCTTCGCTTAACGTAACAATTTTCAGAATCTCTTTTTCGCAATGAACAAAAAATTCCAAAAATTAAAACGCTTTTCGTAACGACTCGTATGAAAAAAAAAATATATATATATATATATCACGAAATTGAAGAATAATCATTTTCGTTGCGTTTGAACGTTTTTTCTAATTTCCTAGGACCCTTTTTCTAATCCCCCCCCCCTCTACCCTCCTCGCCGGATTTCACTCGGGTCCTCGCGTTCCCATTGTTATCGGGACATTACTCTTTTTTTCTCGAACCACCATTTTGCCTCATCCGTATGTTCGGGGTGTAAGGCGAAAGCGACATACGGACGATCGAATTTACCCCCAGCTAAGAACCGAGAAGGGAACGAGAAGGGGATGGTTGACGGAGAGAGGAAAAAAGGGAGAGCGATACAAGGCTGCGTCAGGGTTGTACCAGAGACAGTCGAGAGGACGCGAACTATTGGGGATCCGACCACCCTTGTGCCTTTTTTTTCCCTCTCTCTCTCTTTTTTTCGTTTTCTTTTTCTTTTTCTCTCTCAACTTCGATGGTAAGAGTGTTCTTTCAAGTTTGAGGGGAAGAACGATTGGGGGGGTTTAGATATAGACGGATAGGATTGGTGCTTGATTGCTGGCGAAGTGGGGGAAGGAAGATATTCGTGCGTGCGTTGTTTCCTCGGTTTTGGAGGGATGCCGAAAGATCGTAGCCAATGATAGAGAGGGGTGCACAGCTGGCCTCGAGCGGAATCAGAAGACCCCTTGATACGTAGATATATACACGTACGACCAACCCCTACGTGAGCACGTTGCTCCTCCGGGATTCTCATCGTCCCTCGAATATATACGAGGGGTACATTTGAATATATAGGTACGTACGTACGAACGGGCGTGTTACAACCCCTCTTCACCCCCCCTCCCTTTCAAGCTTTTCATCGTACACGAGCTTTCGAGCTAGTGGGGGATAGAGCTTGAGATTTCGAAAGAGAAAGCCAATGGGACGAACGGATCTCGAAGTATTCGACTGCCATGTATTTGCTCGAAACCTCCCCCTGAAATCGCTTGCGTTCTGTCTCCCTTGAGAAGAAAAGAGAGAGGGAGAAAAAACGATGAAGAGTTGTCGTCAAAATGGCCAAGGACCAAGCGTGGATCGTCAAAAGTATTGATTGAAGAAAAATGACGGTTGTCCTTTCTGGAAAATGGATTTTCTTTCGGTTAGAAATGTGTTTTTTTTTTTTTTTTTTTATTGGTTTACTATTTTCGATCAATAATATGGATTACGAATTTTGCAATGTTTTTTTTTTTTACGATTTTCATTTTATTAAATGTAGGGATAAATTGAAAGATTTTTTCTAGTTTCGAAAAAGAAAGAAAATTCGTTTGATAATAAAAATGAAGAAATGGAAAAAAGAAGTAACGAGAAAAGAGATTATTTTAATAATGGAAACGATAGACGGATCATCATTATTATCACTGATCCCTAATCGCTATTCCAACACTGGAACGATTTTATTCCAGGGGTTATATTTCCAGCGGGTTTAACCCCGTCACTTTATTTCCCTTTTATTCAATGATATCATAATCCTCCTTTCCTCGTCGCAATTTTCGCGACCTCGCGATCCATTATCCGGATCACGAACGAGTTCTCATCCGTGGTGGTCCATTGTTCGAGGGAATAAGTGACGAGATATCTCGAGGGGATAAACAAAAAGAATCGCCGTACCTTATTCGACCCTTCTGTTCGTTATTTTTCAATGTTTTTTTTTTTTCACACCGTTTCGATCGAGACTTAATTCATAATCAATCTTTTCTAACGGGGCTTTCCGATCGACGATATCTCCAATTTCGACAAATTGGCTTTATTATCAAGCGGGATCGCTACCGGGCTTTCCCATACTCGTTTTTCGATTTACTTTCAAATTTACGGTTTCTCCGCTCAAGAGCTTTATGTATTTTGTGAATTTATTCGTTTTTTTTTACATTTATTTCTTTTTGTTTTTTTGTTTTTTTTTTTGAGGAAGGACGAGAGCTCGACCACACTCGGAAGCAATTTACAAGTTAATAGGTTAACCACGATTCGTTTCGCGCCTTCTCACGTCGTTTCTCTCGATTTTGCTCCCTCCCTCTGTTTTCGCCCCCCCCCCCAGGCCCTCTTTTTCACCCTCTCACTTTCCCTCTCGCCCGAATCGACGGAATATTTATTTCGGCAACGTCCTCTCCCGAACACTCTTTCTCACCTGCTGCTTTCTTCTCCCTCTTTCCCTCTTTCCCTCTTTCTCTCTTTTTCACTCTTTCTCTCCTTCTTCTTCTGCCTCATAGAGAACATCCGCGTTGCGCGTACACGCCCATCTAATTGGCTATCGCGCGAGCAGCTTCTCTCACCCTCAGACAACGAGAGAAAGAATTATCGAAATACTTGAGATATATCGCTACGAGAGGTCCGAATAAGAAAGATGTACGAGCCGAAGAACAAAACGGGAGGAAACTTGGCTCGAAGAAAACGGAGGAGGGGAGGGATGTTTACTGAAATATGCAAAAGAGAGAGAGAGGGAGAGAGAGAGAGAGTGAAGCATTTATTTTTTTAATCTTTCGATGTTTAATGTCAAATTTGGTCATAGAAACTCGAGAACAAAGATTGAAACATTGAAATTTGTAACGTTGAAACGCAACGAGATTCGTAATTTTGAAAAATGTTTGTTCGTTGCCAGATTTGCGTTACGAAAATCGCGGGAACAATTTTTATTTTACGACACGAATTTTCAAATATTATTATTTGAAAATTATGATGATGGGACAGTATCGATAAATTTTTTTTTTTTTTTTTTTTTTTTTTAATGACGTTGAAGCTTCCGTCAGAATTTTAATTTTAATTTAATTATTTTTAATTTCTTCAGTGCAAGTACGATACGAAACTTTTATTTTTTAACAGAGATCGAAAACGTCTACCAAAAATATGTAAAATCTTTGGAAACCTTTATCACGCGAAAAATTGTTGAAAAAACATTGATTAAATAAACAAAAACTTCCATGCAAATATAGCAAATATCAAATCTCAAAATTTCTCCAAATTATTTCCGTAGCATTAGCGTCGAAAAAATCATGTGACCTTTATTCAAGATTATTGAGTTCAACCCCCAACCCCTGCCTTCTCAATCAGAAACACCAACCAACGATAATAACGATAAAAACGTTCGATGAAATCGTTTTATAAAAAACTTTTTCGCCAGTTTTTTTCGCCAGTTCGTCGCTGTTTCTGGAAATTCCAAAACATTTTCTTTCCCAAACTCCGTGTATCAACGCACATATCCCGGAGCCCACACTCGCTCGCACTGGTGGGCGTTTACGAACGATATTTTTTTTTCCCCCCCCCCCCCCCCCCCCTTTCGGCCCCTTTTTCACGATGAATCGATTATCGAGAGCTCCTCTGCCAGGCAAAAGACACAAAAAATGTGAACCAAAAGGAGACGTTGAAAAAAATGAAGATAAATAAGAAAAAAAGGAGCAAAAAACCGAGAGAGATAGAAAGAGAGGGAGAGAGAGAGAGAGAGAGAGAAATAACGATAAATTTTATTATGCCCGAGTAAAAAAAACTTTCGGCCAATTAAAGATTAAACAAAAACGATACAAAAAAAATCCAAAAAATATACCAGAATAACAACTAAATAATAATATAACAAAAATACAAAAAAAAAATTCAATTTTAACTGAAACAACCAAAAACCGAAATATTCAAAAAAATACACAGTTCAACCACAAAACTTGACTAAACATAGAACAATTCGTAACTCAAACCAAACATTGAAACAACCTTTAAACAAACCCAAACAAAATAAACAAAAAAAAAACTAAAAATACCTCAAAATAACGAAAAAAAAAAATAACTAAAGAGAAAGAGAGAAAGAGGAAGGTATGCCCGCTGGCGTGAAAGCCAGAGGGCACACGATACAAAACGCATACTCCGTATATACACAGCGCTCGGTGCACTTCTTGGCATGTATATGAAGCCTTTAGCGCCTCGGACAATGCGAGCGCGTACATACACGAGGATTCATAGACGTGTGCGAGGAGGACGCCAATAGAGAGGAAAGAGGAACGAAAGAAGAAGTGGGGGGGGGGGGGGGAGGGGCATGTGTGCATAACGTTTGTGCACAGTGGAAGGCCTTGATGCCAACCCAGACAATGCTTTTCGAGAGCTTCGAAGGGGAAGCCTCAGGAAGGTGCTGGAGGGGGGGGGGGGGGGGCGGGGGGGCGAGAGGATCGAGGGGGTTCGTACGTACATGGCAACTATTCATTTTCCGGTACCGCCACCCGATGTCGAAGATAACCCCGCGAACCTCTCCACGTCGTAGCGCTACCTGAACCTTACCAGCAGCGTCGCGTTATAGCGGCGTTACCAACCGATAATATCTGTTTTCTCGCGCCTTTCGCTCTATTTATCTGTCTCTCATTCTTCGGCTACTCTTTCTCTCGAGTGGTGTAACTCCGTTGAAAAAGATGTAGAAAAAAAATATTTGAAAAACACGTAGAGGGGAAAAAAAGAGAGGGATAAGAAAAAAAAAAAGAAAGAGTGGGAGAATGGAAATGTTGTAATCTCGCGGAGAGAAAAGAGATCCCCGAATATTTTCACTCGAGGTTGTTATTTCATTACGATTATCATTGGGTTTGTTTTGGGTATTTCGTGCAATGAAGGCACTCGATGAAACAAGTGAAACGAAAAATTGAGAATTTATTTATTGGATTTTGTTAATTCATTTTTTTGTTAATTCGAGGACTTAATTTTTGGGGGGTTATTTGGGAGGTTAATTTTTTACGGACTGGAAGTTTTCACCGTTGCAACGAAAATTAATCTTTTCTTCGTTTTTTCTTTATTTTTTTCTCGTTGCTTTTTTGTTTTTATTTGTAATGTATTTTTTGTTTCATTTTCGGTATCAGCTTGAAAAGTAATCGTGAGAGAAGTAGTTTATCGGTATTTACAAACGAGTGCTCACACTTTATTTTTTCCCATTTATATTTTTTTTTTTTTCTTTTTTTTCAACGGACAATTTTTTAGAGCTGTCGATTTTGGTTCTTCGGCTCATTGCGCGAAATATATTTTTCCCGCTTCGATTTCCAAACGCCTAAATAAGGATTAAATAATTATTGTTTTCGTATCGACCTTTACAAAATTAAAAAAAAAAAACAAATTTTCTCAATGAAAAAAAATTATTATTGTTGTTCCGCTTCAACGTTGCGAGAATAAATAAAATTTTTATCAATTTTCACTATCCATAATCAGAAACGAAATTTAAAAAATTGAAAATGAATTTTCGATGTATCGTAAAACAGATTTTGAAGGTAATCCGGTAATTTTACGTTTATTTCGAGTGTCAGTAGCTTTCGTCAAAATAATTGTGCGATCTTACGATAAAAGATTCACGGGATGAGTTGGAGCAGCCGGGACTGTCGAGGCGCGAGGAACAGCTAGCAGCAGGTATCCGGACATTGTTCGTTTTTTTTTTCTTTTCTTTCATTTCGCTCCGTATATTTGAATATTTCATTCCACGTCTCAGTACTAACGTGTGTTATAAATTTTCAACGCGTTGCGAGGCTTGCCGTTTGGGCACCCGATCAGAACTCGCGGCGCGATCTTTCTCTCTCGCCTCGTGATCCGGTTGCTCCTCTCTTTTCTCTCTCTTTCTTTCAACATCAGCGCAAACGTGCCGAGCTTTTCTCTCGTACGTGAATAAAATCGCGCACGCGTGTCGCAACTGCGTAAATGCATTTAACGCGTGAAATATTCGCACCTGAAGTGAGCGTACCGTGTGTACTTTGGGGATGACGTTGAAACGTTCAACCGTTCGAATCGAACGAATGTATTCCTTCATTTTTCAAAATTATTTCAAATCTTTTCGATCTTTCTCAAAAAAAAAAAAAAAAAAAAACGAAAAAAAAAATGTTACATCAACGAACTCCGATGTACATCGAGAAAGTAACGTGGATTAGTAATTGGAGCAGCTTTAATTTTGGTATTTCTGTAGTTTAGGGAGTTTTTCGAAAAATGGTGCCCGATTTTTTTTTTTTTTGTTGCTGATAAATATCTTTGTTTTGTTAACTAGAATTACGATGCATTATTAAAGCGGATTAAAGTTCGCAACAATTTTAAATTCGATCTGTCGAGTCATTTATCGTACCGAAACAAACCCAAAACAAACCCAAACGAGCTCACCAAATAACGCGTGTTTAAATTTTGCGATGCTTCGATGCCACGAAATCAAGTGGTCTCCTTTAACGCGAACGAAAATTTTGAAAATTTACAATATTGTAAAACATGGTGATAAAAAATTCAAAATGATCAAAAACCTTTTTCTGCTTCAATAATATCGCTGTCAATAACAAAACAAAGCTGTTTATAGGTTTAAAAAAACATAATCGTGGATAATTTTTTTGAAAAAGCCGCTCAAGTACGGAATTACGTTGGATTTTGATCAGACGTCGATTTCAATCGACGCACAATAACGCGTATCGTGGCAATCGTTGGGCAATTTGTACGCGCAGCAAGGGAACCCACATTTACATCAATAATACAATGTACAATAACACGAGTGACTTTTCATTACGAACATCGAATCGCGGTACTTCGTAGACATTGTTTCGAACACTCGTAACTACGAACTTCGTACAGGTACGAGTTTTCTCGTATCGTCCGGCTCGTACGTTCAACGAAGCAGCCAGGGTCAAACGGAGTTGGATAGGCCGAGGTTTTACCAGACGATATGTCACGGTCGGGACCTTTTCAATCGCGTACGCACTTCTCCGAGAGCCGGGGAAGACCTCGGATAGGTTGGATGGAAAATCAACCGCGAGTATCGAGAGGGAAAGGTTTTTTTGTTCCCTAAGCTGATTTATCAATTTTTCATTAAATTGAAATTTCAGGGTTGAACAGCAACGAAATATCTTTTCAATTTGTTATTTCGGATTTCTTACTTTAATTTTTTTAATTAATTTTTTGTCTTTCTTTCAATTTTTTATTTATTTTTTTTTTCGCTAAGAAATTTTCATACTGAAAAGAACGATTTATCAAAAAAAAGGCCACCAATTTCCAATGATTTTCCATCCCTGAAAAGTCAAGAAAATCGAAGAATCGCGAAACGATTTCCCTTCGCGATTGAAATTCCCATGATGACTTTTCCAACGATTCTACAATTCCCCCTTCTTTCGTTCCTACTTTCCAGGCGCATCAAAAATTGGTCACCTAACGACCTCTTCCGTTGGTGGAGGTCGATGTGACGTGTCGAAGTTAAGAAATAGCGGGAGAGTCGGTAACGGTGCCCCGGGAGTCTTACGAGCGGAGACAAAGCGCGAGAGACGAAGAGGAGGAAACGGAATGTGTGTATGTGCACGAGGATCGTAACTCCCGGTGCTATCGATAAGGATCGAAGAGATGGAGCATGCACACATCGAAAGACCGGAGAAAGGATATCCCGCAATGCCGATGTACGAAGAGGCCAACAGAGAGAGAGAGAGAGAGAGAGAGAGATCGTCGTTGAAAGAACGTCCAAACATTACGCTTCACCTTTATATTAATGCAAAAAAAATCTCATAAAAAAAACTGCCTTCTTCCTAGAGTCTTTTTTGCCCTCTAATTCCTCCAATTATCTCAGCAATTAAAAAGGCATAAACGATATTTCCAGAAATCAGTTTTACGATGTTTGCAACAATGGCCGAATCCCCGCTGGTGCGAAAGTCGTCAACGTTATTTCTTGTTTTATTTTAGTTTCTTTTTTTTTTATTTTTTTTTATTTTTTTTTTTTGCGACACCGGAATCTCTCAGGCTCGAATAATGCGTATGTACTCGACAATTGTACACGCGCGTGCGATACAAATGGGAGGGATGACTGTAAAAAAAAAACCCCAGGAGGGGCGGAAGGGGAATGATGATCGAAAATTTCCCAGCTGTTGTTCGTTATCTCGACTGTGAATCAAAAATGGCGATTGCTGTAGGGCTGTGCGCGTGTAACCGTGCGCGCAGAGGGAGAGCTCGCCTCGCTTTTCAACCCTTGCTATCTCCGCCATCAAGGGGTGGCTCTCTCCCGGACCCCGGCCACCGGTTCGTTCACCGGATTCACGTTTACGACACACACACATCCGTGTATGATGGATATACGCGGAGGGCGCGCGCGCGCGCTCCCGGCGGCCACCAGGTAACAAAAAAGATACGACGAGTTCACGAAACTCTCGAGAGCGGAGCGTTAAAACTCCCACGAGAACATCGCTTTTTTTCCCTTCTCGTTTCCTTTTCTTTCCGCTTTTTTTCGCGCTCGTACGAAAGGATGAGAGATAGTCGAAAAAAAAAAAAAAAAATGGAACGTACTTGAAATAACGGAATTTTCGTTATTTTTTTTCGCCCCAAATTCCTGTCAATTTTGGCAGACAAAAATGACGCGAAAGTTATATTTCAGCGTTTCATGGGTAGCACGTCCAAACTTCCAAAATTGTTGACGATAACTTTGTTAATGATAATAATACTATTAGTTGTGGAATACAATTTTTCGTGACTATTTTTATATTTTTAAATGCATTATTTGTTTGGGTTTGCGAAATTATCGAGAAGGATAGAGTGTACTTGAAATTTCGGATAAATGTTTAAAAAAATACCCCAGAAACGATTTTTGCATTTTCCAAGTCTAATTTTGTACTTTCGGCAAAAACTCGGGCATATTTGTAATCAATTGAGAATTTGCTATTGTACATTCGACGAGTATAATCAGAATTTCGTCGAAGGCATCGTACACAGCAAAAATAATCGTGTTTTTAGACGTTTTTTAGGATTTTTTCATTGAAATTTTTGGTTTTTAGGGAAATTATTCGCTGATTCGTAATCAGGGGATAAAATTACATCGAAATGGACAAATAAAAAAAATATTAAAAATCCAAAAAAAATGTCGATTTTTGGGCAATATAAGTTTTTTCACTAAATCATGGATAACTTCTTTTCCTTTAGGATTTGGCACTCCACTTTGCGCTCAATCTCTTCGTTATGATTTTCCCTTCAAAATGCTTTTTTAATCATTGAAATCCGATGATTTTTCGATTTTTGGCAGAATTTCAAAGTTGGACCAT
>JAPYZI010002880.1:0-30437 GCA_030523105.1 Ophioninae sp. A BG-2022a | reverse complement strand
TACGAGATATCGATACGAATCCAACGCCATTATTTAAGTCAGGCAAAAAGCTTTTCCAAACTCACCCAATGAACCTCCATAGCATATAAGAAGCTCACTCTACAACCTTTCGAAATATCGTGATTTTTGAGATTCCGGAAAAGATGGCCGGGTAAGTCGAAAAATATTTTTTTCCGTTTTTAAACTCTTAAAATGGTCTATTTGATCGTAAATTTTCTGCTGATTACGAAAATGCCCGAGTTTTTGCCGAAAGTGCAAAATTAGAGTGGGAAAATGGGAAAAATCTTTTCTAGATATTAATTGATAACCTTCCGATTCTAGGCATTCTGCGATTATTTCGTATACGGATGCGAAGTAATTGTATACTTACCACCAGCGGCAAAAAAGAAATCTACGGTCGGTCAGACTACTCCATTGATAAGAACGGAAATAATACCACCACTGAGAGCCCTACAGGTGGCGCGGAAACCAACGTATTGAAGAATTATACAAACTTGACCACCGCTAATATTCCAGCCACTTTTTTTTCTCAACAATCACCGATTACTTTTTTCATAAATAATAATTTTCACGAATAATCGACGAACGCTTCATCAATGTTAATTCTCGAAAGTAACGCCAGGCGGCGTTGTCACAGGGTTCCTCACAATCCTTGGTCGTCTATTCGAACATCCCCGAGTTTTCGAGCTCACGAGGGATTCAACCGTCAGCAGTATATTAGCGATCCTCAAACTTCGCGGTTGCAAGCTTTTTGACCCTTTGCCCTTAGCTCATCGTATTCTTTAGTGGCTTCATCATAATTATCGAACTCATTAAAAATAAACGATCCCCAGACCCAAACGTTAACGTTTTAAAGCGGAATAAATCTAGTAACTTCTATTTCAATACGTTTTTAAAAAAGCGGTACTCATAAGTATCAAAGTTTTACGTGGTTACGAGAAAACCTGCGATCGTGCTATCTTTGGAATACATCAAATGGAACTTTAAAAACATTGTGAATTTTTTAAACTTTCGAAACCGGATCCCAAACTTTTTTTTTATTCTAAAACCTAACCTCTTATAACTTTTGAACGTAAACCCAAACTTATTAACTTTAAGACCCTCCAATTTATTGAAATTTTAGATTCATTACGAAAACATACAAAAAAAGTTGAAAATAGGCAAGACCGAAAGTTAAAATGACAAGCGGATGCCAACAATAGTTTAATATTTGCTTGAAAACAATGTCGAAGTTCATAGCAACTGTGAAAGCGATAATAACGCGATTAGTGTTCGCCTCGCACGGTTTCATCGCGATTTGGCAAGTTACGAATTTCAAGAAGAATCCATTGTACTGGTATCTCAGCTGTCCAATTTTGTTTCTCTTCTTCGAGGGTATATTCACCCTGACGATAAAAGCGAATCAAGAATGGAAATGGTGAGGGAGCACTCGTATTTTTCGTATATAAATTCATATTTCTCAGTATTCTAGTGCACCGTCATTTTTTTTTTCACCTCGCAATTTTCCCTGACGAAAATATGTGCTAACAAGATGATTTTCCGGAACATAACGCTTTATACGCGAGGTCAGATTGGGGATAGCATTCTCAACTAAACAGACACACACACGTACACACGAAATCAGGTAAACGTCACTATCGCATTCGTATCTCTTTTCTTGGAAGCTTCCACTCTGACAAACGGAAATTGGGCATTAGTTACTCCTGGACAAGCTGACCTGCCGATGTATACTTTGTATCAAATCTATCCGCCCCCCCCCCCCTTCGCGCGATGACACCAGCGAAAGCAAGTAGAAAAATATTGACCCCGTAAGGTGACCCGATTACTCGGATATTTTCTTACCACCATCCAATAAATTAGCTGTTTATCAATCCGGGATCTACGCGTCAACAATACTCTAACAATGAGATTGAAGTTCGCAACGCTGCGACGTAACGAAAATCATTTTTTTATACAATTTATCTATTTTTTTTTTTTTAATCGTAAGTAAAATAACTCAATGATTAATCAAATCTTAATTGTAATAACCTAGAATTTAAATGTGAAAAATAAATATTTCGTCAAATAATGGATTTAAGGAAATAATAAAATGAGATAAGAAATTTCTTTGCAACGATGCGAATTTCAAGTCCATCTTTAACAAAAAGACTGAGACCTTTCGATACTTTGTACTGTTGAAAAAACGTATGCTTTTCTCAAACGATTTATTTTCCGAAGCTATCCAACAGTCTCGATGACCTTCCACTGCACAATGTCACAAAAGGAAACGTTTTTTGTCGATAGCTTTATCTTTTTTTACAATTTGTTGAAATAGACCATTAATCGTATAATTATAAATAGCCAGCTTGGTCTAGCTGGCTGTTTTATTTGATTAATGAATTCCATGTCTATTTAACTGAGGTTATGAAATACGTAGTTTTTATAGGAATTACAAAATTCCGATGAAAAATGTACTATTATAGCTATTTTTGTTATTCTTGCTTGAGTTAAATTAAAATCAAATTAATCGATTGCACGAAATTCATTGTATAGCGTATTTTTTTACTGGAGGGGGGAGGGGCACTTTTTGGTTGACGTTTTTTTATAACAGATAATATTCACAAAGTTTTAACAGATTTTCCGAATATCGATTTTGTTTCGGTGGCCAGGTTTTGTCCGTCCGTTTTTCTGTATCTGGGAAGCGTAGTGCCGGCGATCTGGCTATTGGAATTGGACAAAGTGGAGAAACGAATGAGGGCTCGTGGCACGAGTCTGAACATCACCGATACTTTCGATCTAACGAATCTCGAGGATTTGCGACATTTGGAGAAAGCATTTGGGGTACGAAGTTTCACGTAGCGACGAAAACTGAAACGAAGCAACGCGAAACAAACCGGAATAAATTTTTTTCGTTTGCGAAGGTAAACTTCCGTCTCCCGGAAATTCATATATCGACGGAAACATGGGTAACGCTGATCGAGCAATTTCTCATGTTGATTCTGATAATCGGTCGTTGGATGTTACCAAAAGGGGATCTTACGCGCGATCAGCTCAGTCAGCTGTTGCTCGTTTATATCGGCACAGCTGCGGACATAATCGAATTCTTCGATTCCTTCAAAGAGGATAAAATCGCAAGGGAAACCGTACTCGTTTATTTGACCTTGGGTATATGGTCTTGGTCACTGATGCAATTCACGGTTGTCCTAACCGCAACGAAATCACGAAAGTCCCGTTTATCCTCGGGCACCGTGTTGAAGAAAAAAGTCAAATCCGAAACGACGTGTTGCAGCATAGACGTGTGGGGTATAGCGCTAAATATGCTCCTTCAAGATGGACCCTTCCTCGCTTTTCGTCTTATTCTCATAATACACTATCAAATCGTCAGTTACATGAACATCTTTTTCACCTGCAAAAATACTCTTGTCATATTGCTACAGTTGTACAGACTCTACGTCGTTCAGACCGGGAATAGGCACAAAATCAAGAGGCGAAAACAGAGAAACGAAATGTACGAAATGCCAAGCATAAGCATCATCTCTCGTGGCGACATCTACACGGACGCTCGAGGCAAATACTTCAACGACGACAGGAAACGAAAACACAAAAGGATTCGCGATATCGAAACGTCGTTCGATAACAGTGAAGATTCCTCCGAAGAACTCGACAGATACGAGCTCTCACCGAAAAATCTCGAGAAAAGCAAAAGGTTCGTGTCATATAGTGTTTGTTTACTTTTTCTTCCACGATAAGGTGAATTCACGGCGACTGTCAGGGGGGTGGGGATGGGTGGCCGGGGAGGCCTAAGTTTTGTCTTTAACGATTGTATTTTCGTCTGTAACCCAACAAAACAATGTGTTTTGAAAATAACACAGTAAACATATCATCCTGTTATTGGAAACAAATGCGCATTGATTGCTGCGCACTTGGCTTCACCAATTTCTATTCGAAGCGTGTTCGTTCTGCATTCCCGCTTATTTAAATTCGTGTGTTGAAAATATTCGACGCTCTCGCGATGCCGTTTAATCGTATTTGTACCGTTTGGCATATGAGCAAATGTACTTACCAAAAAAAAGTGCCTTCATAAAAGCCTTCACGATTTTCTTCAGATTTGTAATTTTTGGTGTCAATGTCGATCCATTGTAAACGAAACGACGACAAACGAAGTCTGCTTCAAAATGAAAAAAACCGAACTTTCTGAAATGTTTATGGAATTATTATCTTTTTTCTGAAAAATACGGTACGTAAATACTTTTAACACTTTTCACAAAGTTTCGTTCACGAATTTTCTTTGCTAACTTTTCATGGGTGAATTATTCACGTTGTTTCTTGAATATAAAGAGCAAATTTCAGAAGCAGAATAGAGCTACATTCCTGTAAAACTCCTATTTATGATGTTTTCAAAGTTTGTAAACTTGTTTTCGGCAGAATTTCGACAATAGAACATTAGCCAATGTGATTTCTATGCGAACTCAAAAATTAATTTTTTAAAAATCATTTTTGTGTTTTGTAACTTCAAAAAAGATAGCGAGTATATCGATTTTCTTATATGTATCAAAACTGCAGAAAGACTCGTCAGGATACAGGATACTCAACCTCTAGTTCTCGTAACTCCTCGAGGCAGGACAAGTTCAAAAAGCGAGAGAACAAGAAAATATCGTACCGTCATGAAGATTCCTCCAGGAAAGATGCATTCAGTGATGACGAGAAACGCAGTGTCAAGAGAGCGGATACAAAACCAGCAGCTGCCAGGAAAGACAAAAAGAATAGCGCAGGTGGGAAAAGTACAGTGAAGATCCGGAATGAGGATGTGAAGAAAAAGAGGAAAGAAGACGAGAGCTCAGTATCATCCTCTAATGAATCGATTGAGGATAAAAGTCAGAGTGAATCCAGTGCGACGGAGGCTGAAAGAATTAGGTAAATTAATGGAATATTAAACTTCAAATAGGATATTCAATGTTATTTCAATGCAATACTGCATATGCAAAAATCCTACTTTATATTTATATTTATTATTAGAAAAAAATACAGGTTCTCCCTCAATGTTGACACGGTAGTAATTATGTTTGTCAAAGATCCGCACTTTTATCGCAGGGCAGTAATTCCTTTCATTACTTTCTTTTCATGCCGTATACTTGTGAAAATAATTCTCAAGAAAATCCTTAAGGTTTTAAATAACTTTGTACAGTCAGAAAAAAAGCGATTTTTACGAAACGAATTTTCGTACTTTCATCTTCATTGCTCCGTCAGTGTTGAAAATAAAATCTCAAATAATCCTTTTTTTCCAACGATACAATACGTAAGGCTTTAACTGCAAAACGATAGTCTAATGTCGACAAACAAAATAGTCGAATTAAACTGAAATGGGTCTGAGCGTAGGAACGCGTTTGAATACTTTCATATCTTTAAACGCGACATATTTCAATTTGGTGAATGAGATTCAATTCGAATAATATTCAGTCAAGGTTTAAAAATCCAAATTTGCTAAAAAATGATACAAAGGCTTTTTCTTTCAAGGCACGGACGTCGCAAACATCGAGTGAACAAGGATTGACAGCGGAGTCTTGGCATAGTGGCATTGCTGTTTCTATACGCCGCTATTCTCGTCGTCTGCATGCTATTCATACACGCAGGCATAAACAACGGCATGGTAATAATCGCTACCACAAGTACGAAGACACGATAACTCGAAGTAAACAAAAAAAAATACCGGGTGCACCATACGTACGTTATAAAACCTAATTTATCTTTCGTATATTCACCATTAATGCTGAATGTCCGCAAGGATTCACCGATTTCACTGTACGTTGCATCAGAGTGAAGACACTTGACGCAAACGTTACACTTAGGAATGTAAAACGTGAGTGAAGCAAAGTGACCGTTTGATTCGTAGATCGTAACCCGTTGAGCAATAACATATTAATCTACGACATTCAATCAATTATTCACGAAATAATCGAACAACCGAAGGAAAAGTGTAAATGTTAAATTGTACTAATCGGTCAACCTTAGGTTTTTTTTTAAATCGTTGTTTGTCGCAAATGTTCGGTTTGAGATTTGTAGCAATATCACGAACCAAGCCACTGCATATTCTGAACGGAATCCAAAGTGTTCATGTATTCGTTCGCGTCTCCATTTTGCACACCCGCAGCGCAATACAAAATGGCGCTATCCTCGATCAATTCTTGCAACCATTTGCGCGGTTCTTCTGTTCTTATCTCCACTTTTTTCTCATCCTTTGAGTCACGTGGTTTTCCGGTGGTAAGATCCATTGCTTGGACATCGTCGTTTGCCGGTTCTAAAGCTGGACAGAAATACGTTATTTCATCAATCCTTCGTTAATCAAAGTAATCTATCGCTTAGCGATTTAACTTTGAAGTTGTTTTGAAAAAATATTGATTTTATTGAGTTTTGTGATTATCGTTGATTTATCACTTTGGTATCGGGGTATGGACTACCGTTAATAAGATTGGAATGAAAGCTCATATAGAAATCCGCAGTAGATTTATTGATACTTTATAGGGGCAGATTCACCACCTCTCTTCGTCTGCCTTTAAGGGATCGAGTTGCGTTTCAATCAAGACGAAAAGCTGATTGACGAACGCCGTTAATTAGATTAATTGTGTTAGCCCAACATGTCGACACGTTAAGCTCACCATTCTAGTCTCAACAATCTTAAACAACATTAATTATTACGAAATCATTATTCAACAGATAGATTTCAAAAATAAATGTTGTCTATAAGATGAGTGACCTGCATTTTCATATACACTGTTAACTTTAATGAATGATTTTCATTTGTATTAAATCAGGAACAATATAACGATTCAACGATTAACGACGTGAACTTTATGAGAGGCGTAATAATTATAAGCGAAGTTAATTTTTCGATGAACTTTGCTCACGTTTGTTCGTTTCTACATCACTGCCCGAAGTGATCGTGGCTGATGGCGTGCGAGGGATTCCAGCCGCGGGCTGTCTGTCAACGTTGAAGGAACGAGGGTTCATAGTTTCCTGAATATCTTGTTCCATTTTGATTCTGATATTCCTCGGGTGTTCCACGAAGGACAAAAAAGTGTTTCTAGTGTTCGGGCCGTTGGAACATGGTTCGACGGTCTTGACGGTTTTTGCAACGGGCATTGTTCTAACGTTGAGTACATTCGCGTAATTCCGCATTCCCGTTGGTGAATTCCTCGCCGCTTTTTGATTGTACTCCGCGAGTATTTTGGCAATTTCCGCAGCTTGATTCGAGTAAGCGAATCTCGGTGTATCGTTGGTCCTGTCCTTAATTGAAGGGTGAACATTGGCGTTGCGAATCCCGGAGCAAGATGGTCGCGGATTCGCGCAAGTTGGATTATCCATAGGCGAATCGTTGGAAGATTTGATGGGAATTTTCGTCGCGACCAGTGCAGTCACCGGGCGCGTCAAGTAACTCGTTGGTTTGAAAGATTTTGGGCCAGCGTTGTCGATTTCGTCGCTCGGCAAAATGCCGTTGTACATGGACGACATTTCCATGAGTGCTTCGTCGCTGATCGCGTTGTCATCGAGTTTGGTCAACTTCGGATTTGACGTACTCGGACAATCTTTGCTCTTCGTTGGATTCGCTTTTGCGCTCGACGAATTATTCAGTGCAGCCGCGATCTTCTCCGCCGCTCTGCCCGGAGGGTCTGTGGGTTTTAGAAAGATCAGAGTGTTCTTTGACGAGCGATTGAATACCTCTTGCAGAATGTTTCCCTGGATATTCCTCACGTTCGTGAAATGAATCGTTTTACGCGGTATAACGAGGCACTTCGGTAATTCGTTGGAATTGCCGATGTTTGAGAAACCACTCGTTTCAGGAATTTTTGTCAGGCTCGTCGGGGGAGCTCCGCCAGTTGCTGGTATTACGAGCGGCGCCATTTTCGCGTTACCGGCAACTTGCGAGAATTTACCGAGTTCGGACACTTTCATCGGTAATTTTGAATTCTCCGGAGCTTCGTCGGTACGCGAATATGCTCGAATTTTCAAATCGACGTTTCTCCTGTAGCTCGGTGTCACGACTCGCGCGCAATAAGCCAAAACCGAGTGGAAACTTCCGTGCATGCAAGTCTGGAATGAATTATCCTGGACGAATGATTCCCTCTTGTCGACGATCTCGAGGCTTCTCGATGGATTGTAATAACGCGTGCGCTCCATATTTCGTCTGCCGTGTGCAAAGCTGGACAAAACAACGTTCACATAGTTGATTCGAGATAAAATAATATTTGAATTAAAAATTAGAATATGCTTCGCGTCGTCATTGACTTCCGTTAATTGAAATCTTCTACAATGACGATAAGTATGACGTAATAATAACTTTGAATTTCTTATAGATCGTTATCTTCAACCGAGAACTTCAACTTGCGTTAATTTTCCAACAAACTAATCAGAACCAACTGTTAACGAAAACAGCTCTTTAAGTTGCTTGATAAAGATTAACGAAAATAATACGTTGATTATTTTTGCGCACCCTTGGTCATGAGAAATGGCCATCCTCTCCGGATTCGGATCAACCGAGACTACCTCGATAACCGGCTCCTCTATTATCTCGCGATACGTTTCACCGTCCAAACTGACGAAGCTTCGCTCGTTGTACTCGTACGCGAGGCCGACCTGCGGATGCCAAATTGGCCTCTCGTGCATACCGTGGGACGGCCACTCTTTCCACTCGAGGGCGTCGTTCGCGGTTGGTGCCTGATATGTCGCACCAACCGTGTACATCTTTCGCGTTACTGATCTCGTGTTCATGTACGGCGTAGGGGCGGTTCTCAAGCGCTTTCTCGTTGGATTGTCAACGACGAAATTCGATGTTCGCTTCACCGCAAGGAGACGCTGCCTCGGACGTGTGAAATCCTCATCGATTGGCTTTTTCTTCTTGTTGCGAACTGGATTGCGACGAACCTCGACGACCCTGAAAAATACCGTATTGGGATATGAATATGCATTCTCTTAATTAGACGTACATAAAACATGAGAATTCCTAACAAATGAGATATTTCGTTACTCCAATGAAATAAACGAAAAATATATCAATGTAAAAAAAATGAAACAAATTTTTTCATATCCTGAATCGAATCTAGAGCCCCCCTGATCAAAAGTGCTACAAGCCCTGTGTTGACTTAATTCGGCACTGTGCAGCCACGTGAATCGTTCGTTTTCCTTGTGTGGCACAAGATGGCCGCCATGTTTCGATTCTCTGGTACACAAAGATATTACTCAAGTAACAACAAGGCCAAGAATTATTGCCTGGTGACGGATTCGTTGATGCATCAGTTGGTATATGCCCGAGCGGTCACCGCTCCAAGTACCGAACACGGGGAACGCTGCTCAATTCGAAGATTGCTAGAGTCTTAACCTCGATTGCCCATTGTCTTCCTCGATTTGGAAATAATACAATTGACTTGAATGTTCCTCGTCGTACATTATCAATCTTCATAAATTAGCGTTAGTATCACGATCTTTGGAACAGCGAAATATATTATACAACATGTTTTGTCTCCCACCTTGTGATGCATTTTCTCTCGGTCTTACAGGCGTCAGTTTGTAATCAAGATACGATGCGTCGTTACTTTTCTCAAATCTGAGGTTAGGATAAGGTCATTTCGAGTCACTCGGTTTTTTTTCGAAAATGTACGAATATTCCGCATCAACTTTATTTTGTAGTTTGATTCCGCGAGGTTATTTTAACCTAATTTGAGCATCTAGAAAGCCGGTGATGGCAGAGTGCGAAATCGAACGATCGTGCGGATAAGTTTGGTTATTTTTTTTGTTCGGGGATCTTAGAATTCCGGATCAGTCGACAATAAGGTCTTCAGAATTTCATGAAATTTGATCAATGTCTTATTGATAGCCGAATGGCTGCTTCTCCCCAAATTTATCTCCGAACGCTGGCGACAATGTTGCCTCGCGGTAGATATCCGTAGCTCGCACTAATTTTGATTTACCGACGCGAGCCGAGGCTGCGTCGAAGTTTTGTCGCGAGTGTTTCGAGATGTTTCGATAAAAGTAGTTTGAGGTGAAAAGTACGCGGAATGGAATAACGAGTCGAACGATTGCGTGTATTCTAACCTCAAATTTGTCACGAATCAGAACGCCTCCTAAGTTAATTACGCGTAAGAGAATAAAAGAATCGTGAACATGTGCGAGGTTAAAGTAACGTTGTACGATGCTCCTTGATTTTATCGAATGTACTCCCGAGCGCCCTCTTTCCATCAACATTGTAATGAAACGGAATATCACGCTCAACGTTTCTCATTCGTTCCCTTACTTTTTGCTGCGGACGCTGCGATACTGCATTCTTCTGACTTTGCTAGACGCGTTGTAGGACGCGGTGCTGCTCTCACTGCTGTTCGTGCCGGTCGAATCTTTGGACGAATCGTGAACGTAATCGCTGTCGTCCGGAGCGCAGTCGCGCGACGTTCCCGCCATAGGTACTTCGCATCTCGCGGACTGTTTTATCACTATCGTTCCGGGTGGTAAACGCGACAAAATATCGGCGCTTCCGTCGTCATCGTCGTCTTCGTCGTCGGGGCTGTTTCGAGAGTCGCGACGATCGCCAACAGATAGCTCCGGATTCGCGACGTCCACCTTGAACTCGCGTCTTAGCTCCATCTTGGATTTGTCATCGCTCAGCTCGATGACACGTGGATTATTGTTTAATTTTGTGTTGATTCTCGTATCATAAGCGTTACCGGAAGTACGACAGATCGGTGCCTCGTCCAATAGTATCACTTCCGGTTTTGGATCGAAGCCTCTCTCGTTGTCAGAAGACGATTTAAAAAATTGCATCTCGTTGAACGTTGTCTCGTTTGCCTTCTTCGTTGTCGCATCTTTGTTCTCGATGACAGCTACGACTCGCAGGTCTTCGTACTCTTCGTTATCTTCCAAGCTGCTCGTTGATTTTGATTCCTCGCAAGAGACATCCTCTCGTTTTTTGGCCATTAAATATTGTATCCAACCGGTGTGGACAGGAAGCGTGCGATTTTTCAAAAGGTCAGCCGATACGAATCTTCGCGTGTCGCGAGGCGAAGAGCTCTTATCGCGTTGATGCGAGCGTGTTTGTGAAATGTTTGGCTAGGAAAATACCCGAACGATCCATATACAGAAACTTTGGCAACGTTGGGCCGGCCAATCCGTCACGAAGCTCCCGAAGGCGTACAGCGAGTTTTTTTTTCGTCTTCTCGCAGGTGCGTCTAGGCAAACCTCGAATTTTTGTTTGCGATTGACGATTGCGCGCTGACCCCCGTGAGGATGAGCTACGCCGGCTGAGTGAATCGTCGTTTTTCAGCTCGTCGCACGCGGACACACGCGACTTTTCTCTCCCGTGCGAATCGACGCAGTGAAGGGAGAAGAAAAATTAAGGACGAGTAGTGGCTCGGAAATTCGGAGGAACCTGTGACACGATTCTTTTGTTCGTCATTTCGCGATACGTTTTTCGAGTGTTTTTTTTTTCTTTAACTTTTTTTTTCGTTGTGCCAAGCCAAGTGACGTTTCGCAGAACCACCTGTCGGGCAAACGGGACAAGTTTTTTCCGCGTATACATGGTATTCGAGAATTCGTCACGTAAATCCTCGCCAGTGTTGGGAGCGCCCTCATTGGCTTTGCATCTCAATTAATTGTCGAACAATGGATCGTTCCTGTCAAGTCATTGGATATAATCGAAAAATAAATGTTCGGATTACAGGCCTATCATCGTTATCATAAAACTATTAAAGCTCCATATCAGAAGTGCACCCCTCGTCTTTATTATTTCGGGGTGGCTGTTGATGATCTCTATCATGGTGTTGTTGGGTCTTACATTAAATTTCGGCCTATCACGTCGCAGATGGCAGCACCAGAGCCTCGACCGTTTTAAATTATTCAAACTGATCGCGCCGCTGTGGTCGGTTGAGAGTGATAGAAATAGTTGCGCCGACGAACGTGCCGGATTGAGCGAACGTGGAATTTGTAGCAAATTAAAGCTGTGCGTGAAAAGTTTGTTAACGGAAACAAGATATTGGCTGAATACTTACCGTCTATATAATTGAAGCGTTTTTATTTATACTCTTTATTTCGTCGTTTAATAAAACCCGAGAGCTTGCTTAACCTAATTTGTGCTTGTGTAAAGCCGGCGAGTTTGGATATTTCGTTTGTTCGGGAAACGGGATTCTCGGATAATCACTAATAATGTATGAACCGACCCGATTCGCTGACGGATGTGAGCTGAGCATGTTTATTGTGGTGCACACTCTTGCATCGCGATGTTGACGACACGTGAGTCAACATAACCTCACAAATTACAAACTCATTTTCTCATACGACTCTTCGTTCGTGCCAGCAATCAGCCCTTTTCAAAAATTGAACCGTGGTGAATGCGAATTAGTTAAACAAAATGGCGTTACCTTTTGCATCGTTGGAGTAAGACGAAATAATTTATTTTCTCCAAAAATTACATGCAAATATTTGTATAAAATTATAACTTAGCAATTTGCAACTGGAATTTTGCAGAATATAATTTGTAATGGAAATGAAAATCATGAATTGAAAAGAATTTTCGTTAAATCCCAACAATGCAAAGTCCAACTCCGTGAGGCACAAGTTTGTATGCGTTGTTTTTATTTAAACACTATTTCCAATAAAATCCTACTTAATCTATCTAAAGCTAATCAGTATTATCAGCCACAATTCGCGTTAATATATATATATACAGAATGTTGGTAATTAATAGATAAACCTGAAATTGCTTACGGCAGGGCAGTTAAAAAAAAATGTTCCTAAGATACGACTGTCACTAGGAGTCACTATAATTTTCCGAAACATCTAAAGTAACGATTTTGCGTGTTTCGCGATTCGAATGAACGAGAAATTACGATTTTACATGTTTTCACCCATTTTTCGCCATTTTGTGGAATTTTTTAAAAGAGACCGTTAAAAATCATGTCAACCCACTTTATTAATGCTCTTTTAATTTTAACGGTACTAAACGAAATTCGCGTATTAAAAAAAAGCGCTCATATTTTTTGTCTATACGAACAGGCAAAGTTATCGTAAAATATTTCAACGAAAAACCGAAAGAATTTATTCTTGGTTGCACAAACCCAAACAAGAATGTAAAAAAAAGATAGAAACTTTCGGACTGTCGTATTTTAGGAAATATTTGAAACCTTTTTTTTTGTACGTTCTTTTTTAACAGCCTTAAATCCTGTTATGACGAATTTGATGATTATCTATTGATAACTTGACACTCTGTATATACAAATATTTATATATTTATATATGCATGAAATAGAACTCGCTCATATTGCACGTTGATTAGTTATCAGTATTCCAGGACTCTTCGCATCACGACGCGCATCATACGAAAGTATTTACACAAAAAGAAAATAAAAATAGCTTTTGTTGAGTGCTCTTGCGAATTTTACGTTTTGGACGAGACTTATTTGCCCCCCCTTTCGCGTGTATATTTAATTCATATTGTCCGTCGTTAAAGTGAGCGTCGTCAGGATTGATCGCCTGTTCGGATTGACACCCAAATTAGCCCAATTTATCCACGAGAGACGAGCCGTCAGATCTGAAATAAAGTTACAATTTTGCCTAACTGCTTTTGCCAATAGATCGAGTATTGGAGGTTATGTGGTTGAACGGTAAAGAAGAAACGTACCACTGGTGTTCCACTCGGCTCGTACACCGCTTATCTGGCCTCGGAGATATCTCTCGATGAATGTCAGAGGATCCAAACCTGCTGCTAAAACTTCTTGCAGAAGGGCTATGTAAGCTATCGCCAGTCTAAGCGTGTCGATCTTGGAAAGACGCTTCTCGTAGGGGAACGTTGGCACGTGGCCCCTCAGTGCGTCGAAAGCCGAGTTGATGCTGCTAAAAATTTTAATCGCACTTACAATTCGAGCACTCTCGTCGCGAAGGAAGCGATCTTCGTTATCGACGGTCGGGAGGTTTTCTATTCTCATTTCTTTTTTTGCGACGACAACATTACGATCGGTCGGAAATCGCGGTTTGATCGAACAGCGCAACTTCATCGAAAAATTCATTATCATTGAAAAATTCAACTATTGGATGAGATTGAAAAATTGAGATTTGAATTCGATTGAAAATTTGCTATTTTTATTCGCTTAAAAAATGCAATGTACATTTTATTGGATAATTTGCAGTTTTATTATATTGAAAAAATAGATAAATGGAATTTAATAGAAAATTTGAAAAATTAAATTTGAATAAAAAATTGCGTTCGATTAAAAAATTGAATAATTTAATTTAATCGATAAATCCAATTTTATTGAAACATTGGAAAATTAAATCCGATTGAAAAATATATCAAATCAATTCGATTGAATAATGGAGAAATGTAATTTGATAAATTCAATTCCACTGAAAAATTGCAATTTTATTTATTTACGTGAAATCAGTGTGTGACGAATCTTCAAGAAAAATCATTCTTACCTTAGCATACGTCGGCGCTCACGAATATTAGCGGCGTGTCTCTGGGCTCTGAAGGGACTACCGTTCGGATAATAGCTCTCGTCGATCCCGTTCATTTCGGTGTCATGATCTGTCAAGATTGAAAGCTGCATTAGAAATTCGAATAAACAATAGCAAACTTGCCTTGCTCACGGATTTTGTTTGGGTTTGTTTGGGTTTATTTGGGTTTGTTTGTTTGGGTTTATTTGGGTTTGTTTTTTTGGGTTTATTTGGGTTTGTTTGTTTGGGTTTATTTGGGTTGGTTTGTTTGGGTTTATTTGGGTTCATTTGGGTTTGTTTGGGTTTACTTGGGTTTGTTTGGGTTTGTTTGATCATGATCTGTCAAAATTGAAAGCTGCATTAGCAATTCGAATATACAATTGCATAATTGCCTTGCTCACGGATTTTGTTTGGGTTTGTTTGGGTTTATTTGAGTTTGTTTGGGTTTATTTGGGTTTTTTTGGGTTTGTTTAGGTTTCTTTGGGTTTGATTGGGTTTATTTGGGTTTATTTGGGTTTGTTTGATCATGATCTGTGAAGATTGAAAGCGGCATTAGCAATTCGAATATACAATTGCATAATTGCCTTGCTCACGGATTTTGTTTGGGTTTGTTTGGGTTTGTTTGATCATCATCTGTCAAGATTGAAACCTGCATTAGCAATTCGAATATACAATAGCAATGGTGCCTTGTTCACGGATTTTGTTTGTTAAAAAAAAACATTAAAGAATCCATCAAGATGAGTATAGTACGTTTTATTTTTCATATCCGAAATATATTACTGAATGGATATTGAAAAATCGCAGAGTTAAAAATAAGAAAAGAACAAAATAAATAAAAATAAAAAAAAGAACTACTGCCATTTACAGATAAGAAAAGCATAATCGATTTCAATAACTGATCGAAACTTAATGGAAAAATCGAAACAATTGTCAAAGTTAATACTAGCGATTATTAATTAACATTAGCAATAAACAATTCGATGGTAAAGCCAAAGGAATTGTTATACCTGATGTCGATATCGGCATGTGATAGTGCAACGGTGAATGAGTATGCGGTGACGCGTGAGCCACGTGTTGCGTTTGTCGGCCTGCGTAAACGCAGGAAGGCAATTCGGCGAGATCCTCGCTGCTAATGTCGCTGCTTTGCTCCACGTAATATTGGGTACTGGAAACAAGTATCTTATTATCGTTTTCGTTATCCTAATTATTACGATCATTTACCATCATTTATATTAATAACTTCAATATTATTAATTATTATGATTATTATTGTTATTCAAATTATTAACATTATTATTAACATCTATTTTTTATTTATATATTTTATTTATAAATATACATTCATTGAATTTTTTTTAATAATTCTTCGTGGAAGAATAATGATTTTATTTTCGAATTTTAACTACTATGAATGTTGTGAAACAATAAATTAAGAACGATAACTCTGGGAATGAAATAATCGCAATTGACATTATTTTTTAATTAAATTTTTTTTTAAAGAAATATTGTTCCGATCGCCACTAAACTTTACAGGATTACCCGCCAGGCTGATCTAAAGATTGCCCGAAAATTTCATCGAAATCGGTTCGGCTGTTTCGGAATATATAAGTACACAATTTTTCTTTTACAGATTTAAATTCTACATATTTATAAATTTTAATATATTTTGTGTACATAAAAAACAATGTTCTTTGTTTGCTGTTTTTAATCGATCAGACGTTCGATTATCGATAATATTCGAAACGTTGAACAAAGATTTTTGACACTTCGCAGATCAATTCGTAATTACGTATTGGGTATCCTTCAAAACGACATTTTTGGGTCGATCTAGTGAAAAAACAGGATTTTGAGAAAGTCCTCAAAGTAAATAATCCGAATTTTGTTTCAATTAAAAAAGCAATATTAGAAACTTCCGCAAATAAAATTGATTGATTATTTGTCAATTTTATTAGTATCTAAAAAGCTTTATTATTATTTATCTATCAATTTATTATCTATAATTTTATTATTATTTATTGAATTTTATTATTATCTAAATATTATTTATCAATATTATTATCAATATTATTATCTTAAAAGCTTTATTGCAAACTTCTGCAAAAAAAAATTGATTGATTAACCATAGCGGTAATCTCTTATGAAAAGAATTTCAAAAAAAGTATCATTTCATTTCCTACATGAGAAGAATTTAAACATCCACAATATTGAAGTTCGCCGGAAACGCAAAATTTTATCGTCATATTTTATTTCTTTATTTTTCGTTCCTGCCCAAATTTTTTTTTTTCGTTCAAATCCTCGTCGCAAATGTCTCCAAGAAATACGCAATTGCATTAGTGCAATAATCATAGCGCGACGGTTCGTAAAAATAAAATTAAACAAAAACAAAAGAAAAAAACGATAAATTATAATGAACGAATCGAAGTTTCAACGGATGCTATTTTGAAAGTGTAAAATTGTGTGTCGTTAGCTCACTTGGTACAGGCGACGGTTGAGTCCGCGGGTCTTGAAGCGGTTGCGACTCTTTCTCGACAATTACGTTGTCCTCGTTCCTCATAATCGTAGGCGGGATGGGACGCCATGTCGAATATCGCGCACGAAGCCACGACTGACGAGTGTTTAGTTCACGTCGTTAAAAACAAAAAAAAAAATACACCCAATGACTTTTCTACCGAGCACTTGAAAATCGTTAATTAATAGGGTGACCGTATGACTCTGACGTTGATTACAGATGAATTTTTACGTTTGTTACTTTCGCCACGATTACGATCGGACGAAATAAAAAAAAAGTGTAAAATAAAAAAAAAAAAGAATTTTCTTTTTTAATTTTAATCGAATTACGGATCGATGATAGTTGATGAATTTTTACGTTGATTATTTTTGCCACGATTACGATCGGACCAAATGAAAAAAAGGTTGGAATAAAAGAAAAGATTTTTTAATTTTCGTTTTTTTTTTTTTATTTTGATCGAATCACGGAGCGATGATAGTTCTCGATGCACTATCGTCAAACGACTATCAGAATGATCCCTGGGGAGTCAGGCTTTTATATATACCACCGTAGCGTGTCCTCCCTCGAATTTCACGTACCAGAGGGTGAATCGATAACCAACCCCTGGGCGGATCCTTCCACCAATCCGAGCTAACCGAACCCGAAATTATTATCAACTGGAATCCTGATTGGTTCAGAGCTTAATAGCGAACGACAGAGACAATGAAAACTCCCGATACCCCTCCCCCCTCTCCGCGCCTTTTTCCCTTCGTTCTTCGAAGAGAAATGAACTCAACCCCAAACGAATTAGGGGGCGGCGGGAAAACAGTGTGCGGATAACGAGAGACGAAAACTGAGATATCCTGCAGTTTATTGTTACTGCCGGGTCAAAATTTACTCTCCACATCCAGTTATAAACGGAGTGGAGGGAGAGAGAGAGAGTGTGTGTTTAATCGAAAATTGACTCCGAAACGAAAATTTGGACGAAATTATGAATTGGAGCCTGCACGAAACGAGTCTGTGCTTTGATGGACGAATTTTTTGTTTGGGGTCAGAATATTTTTAATAATGGTATTTGGAATTATGGGAAAAAGTATCGTCGCGAATGGACCAATGAAAAACGGTGGAAAAGTATTTTGGTGAAGATGTCGTAAATAGTGAAGAAGTTGATGGACCTTTTATGGTAAAAAAAATATTTTGTTTCTGGTGGGTATAAATTTGCATGGAAAGTTTTTAATATTTCTTGCAAATGGATCAATGGATAATTTTACGTGGAAATTTATTTTTACAGATTTTTGAAAATTTATGGGAAGTATATTATATTTTTTTCTTGGGAAATCGATTCGAAGAAAGTTGACGAAAAGTGTGAATAAGAAAATATATTTTTTAAGGATATTTGATCAATCGCCGATGCAATCAACTGGGACACGTTGATGGAGATTCTTCCATAAATGTTTCGTTGTACAATTGTATTACTGAAATTTGAAAGAACAATGGACGACGAAACAGATTTATTTATCAAATAAAAAAAACAGAAGTGTGATACAGATTATTTATCAATATATTTTCTCAGACTTTCAAAACACAATTCCCAAAAAGCAAGATTTAATTTTTAAAAAATAGTATTGATGAAAATGGAAACAATAATCGCACTCTTGGAAAATCCAATAAAAAAAAGTCTTGATGAAAATAAAAATTCAATTTCTCACGTTTTTACGAAAATTTGATTTTTCATCCCACAATTGTTATGTAACAATGCGTGAAAACAACTTTGAAGTTTCGATAATCAAAATGCAACGAAAATCATACTATTCAACTCCCCAAATTTCTATTGATCCATTTACGTTACGAAAATCCCAAAAAACAATAATTATTTTTGGCATTTCTACTCCCAAACCTCAAATTTGCAAAATCTGACAAAACCTGATACTAAAACTAAGAAATAGAAACAAAAAACCAAATTACAAGTCGAAGAAACCCAAGCAAAGAAGGTCGAAAATATATTTTAAAAAAATCATTATTATTACGAACGGATGATTATCAATTTGACAGCCTGAGAAAATAGCGAGACAATGTCGCCGGGCTTTTGGGATAGCCCAATAAAACTCGGGAGCTCAAATATTAACACGCGGACGTGCGGTCGACTATGATCGCGCCGTCGGCAAGAGAGTGATATGAATAGGCCAATATTCAAATGAGCTGTGTTTGCTGGTAGGCACAATGGAGATGAAAAGACCGGGGTACCAATTATGCAAGGTGTTAATGCGACCACAATACGTCCGGATAGGGTTGTAGGTACGAATCTAGACGATGGGGATAAAGTATTATCGATGCTTGGTACTTCCCACCCTCTCTTTTCCTCCCCTCTCTTTCAATCAAGTTCGCACAGTATTCAACCTCTTATTCATCAGACTTTCTCGAGAAACCCAAAACTATTGTCTCAGACTAAGATCCCTCGTTGCTTCGAGCAGACAATTATTATTGGAACGTACAACGTCGGTAATGAGCTGATACGATATCAGCTCATTACCCCTTTATAGACTCGTGTGACATTTCTGTAACAAACCTCAACAATCCTGCTAAATAGTATACTAAAAATTTTAGATCATTCAAATCAATGCCACTGCATTGTAAAGTACCACACCAAATATTTTAATACCAAATACAAATCATAGATGGCGGAACTATTAATTTTAGCAAGTTCAAATTTCGTGTCCCGGTGAAAACAACTTTGAAGTTTCGATAATCAAAATCCAACGAAAATCATACTATTTGACTCCTCGAATTTCTATTGATCCATTTACGTTACGAAAATCCCAAAAAACAATCATTATTTTTGGCATTTCTACTCGCAAACTTCAAATTTGCAAAATCTGATAATACCTGATACTAAAACTAAGAAATAGAAACAAAAAACCAAATTTCAAGGTGAAAGTGACAAGTCGAAAATCGTTGAAAATTTGAATTTTATAAAAATATAACAAAAGTGTGTAAAATTGTTATTCTTTCGTCGAAAGCTGTAGATAAGTGAATGATTTTGTTTATATATTGTTAGCAAAGCACATTTTTTATTTTAGTTTCACACAATGTTGCAGTAATGTTACACTCCCTAGAATGCCAAATAAATAAAAAATAATGAATATTTTTTAATTTTTGAGAAATACGTGTTTTTTTTATTTGTTTAAACTATTATCAGATTTCAAAGTAATTAAAAATTTTATTATCTTGGGCTACAAAGGGTTAACGTGGTGATAATTGTTATCCGTTCGTTTCTCACTGAGCGGTACGGGGTAGAAACTTCGATGGACCAAAAGCTTCAAGATTCCAAGTTTTAATATTCCGAAATTACAAATTTCGTAAAATCCATGCCAGCAAAAGCTTCACGAAATTTGTAGTTTCGGAATATTAAAATTTCGAATTTTGAGGCTTTAGGTAAATCCAAGTTAGGGTTTCCTACAACACTTCCACTGAGCGTAAATTCAAAATCTGCATTGAATCGACAATCAAAAACGTTTTACCTAATTTTTTTTTTTTCATTCGGCAAAAAAAAAAAAAAAAAAAAAAAAAAAAAAAAAAAAAAAAAAAAAAAAAAAAAAAAAAAAAAAAAAAAAAAAAAAAAAAAAAAAAAAAAAAGACGAAGCGTGGGACCAAGTTTATCAAACAAAAAGAGATACGTATCGTTTCGTCTCTTCTGTCTGCATTGGCGAAGAAATTTCGGGGAGTTCGAGTGCTCGGCCGTGACCGATTTCGAGGACTCGCATTGTCACCCTGAACGACCAACAAACGATTATTTATCTCAATTTGTCACGAACACGAGGGGTGAGAGACGTCCGAGAGAGATGGGGATGGAAAAGCTTGACTCTCTCGTATGAACCACAAATGTAAACCGCATACGCGAGTTGTTCGTATTTCCCACGTGGAAAAATACAAATTGTTATCAGTTAGGTATTTATGGTTTTTTTTTTCTTTTGCGCGTGGCTAAATGTTGAAACCATAGGTAATATTCTGGTATAAATCCAATATCAATTCGTGGTCGTGCTCAAATCAACGCAACGCAAATTACGTCTCGTCATCACTCGCGAAACCGCCGGAAATTTACTTTTTTTTTCACGGTTGATGCAACGTTCATTTTCACAATGGTAGAACGCAATGAAATTCTTATCAATTTCATACATTTTTTATCGTCAATTTGGCCTGTAAAATTTTCTACGTTCTTTTCTGTTTCTTGTCGCACATTATTGATATTGATGATAAAAATTTAAACGTTTTAAATAACAATCGAAGGAGAGAATTAAAAAATGAAAAAAATTCAAAGAATCGTTGCACTACAACGATCAGTGAATTCGTTTGGGTTACTTTGTTTCAAAGCCTGGGAAATCCGCTGATGCGATAATTGGAAAGTCGATGTTAAAAACGACACTTTTGTCGGACTGAGGAAATTTTATATCAGGCGTAGTAAAAAGAAATCCATTATTTTCTGGAATCAACCAATCACTAAACTGTCGCGAGATACAAAAAACTAAAGCCATCTGTTGGAAAAATCATGGATTTCTTTTTACTACGCCCAATATTACTGATATCAATCAAGAAACGAAAAGAATGTTTTTCACAATAATCGAAGGAGAGATTCGAACAATGGAACTAAATTCGTTACACTTGAACGATGATGTTTGTTTGTTTGGGTTTGTTTGGGTCGCGTTTGTTTCAAAGTTTGAGGAATCCGCTGATACGACAATTGGAAAGTCGATGTTAAAAACGACACTTTTGTCTGACTGAGGAAATTTGATATCAGGCGTAGTAAAAAGAAATCCATTATTTTCTGGAATCAACCAATCACCAAACTGTCGCGAGATACAAAAGACTAAAGCCATCTGTTGGAAAAATCATGGATTTCTTTTTACTACGCCTAATATTACTGATATCAATCAAGAAACGAAAAGAATGTTTATCACAATAATCGAAGGAGAGATTCGAACAATGGAAATAAATTCGTTACACTTGAACGATGAAGTTTGTTTGTTTGGGTTTGTTTGGGTCGCGTTTGTTTCAAAGTTTGAGGAATCCGCTGATGCGATAATTGGAAAGTTGAAGTTAGAACGGGATTTTCGAGATTCATCTCCTCCATTTCCGTGCAAACATTTAATTCCCGATTACACAGTTGAAAAGAGGGAAACACGAGAAGGGGAGGAACACGTTTGTACTGTGTATACTTTATAACAGGCTCCACTACTCTTGTGTCAGCACCAGCTAAAGAGAGAGAGCAGTTAGGGGATGGAAAGTGTACGTAGAAAGTTCCTGGAGTGTTTGGAACCCCCCTATAATAGAGATTTCACGCCGCAGGGCCCCCTAGGTTCTCACAGTAGGGGTCTCACATCCCTCGATGATTTTCAATTGACCAATGCTTACCTAAACTCTTTCGAAATCGTTTCCATACGTTTGCGCAAAACTTGGTCGTTTTGGACTCGTCCGACTGGCAGGGTACAGGCGCGTGCCCCTAAGTATCTGTTTATAGTCTCGGGAGATCAATTCGTTTGCTAAATTATTTATTGGTCAAATATGCTTACGAGGTTTCACGAAGAATCGGACACGGTTTACCGTAAATCTGTTTGATATTTGGATACGCATAGGTGTATCAGCGGTTGGGAAAAACAAACCGCAACGGATGAAGTACCGTTACGATTCAACCGGAAATTGCACGATCCCCAAAAATGGAAACTGGACGAGCTTATCAAATAGAAACTTTTAAAAACGTTATTTATGGACACTCGAACTATCATAGTTGATGTTTTAGTTAAAGTTAGATTTGGAGTTAAGTACAATTAATTTATGGTACAATTAAGAGGCAGCGGTAGCTTATCGCCGTCGGTAAAGAAGAACGTGACAGCTGATACCCACGGATCTTCTAAACGACTCTTCAGAATTCAACGAAATTCCATCAGGCAATCTAAAATTGATTGACGAACGGCTATCTTCTAGACATACTTTTTTTTTAATCAATTAATATTGAAGTAGATCGAATGTAAAATAAAATAATGAAATACAGGATATAATAAAATTAAAAATAATTCGAGAATAAAATCGGCAAATTTGCAATAATAGTCATGAGAAAATATCATGGAAGGATTTAAATGTGAACTTTTTTATCCTAATTTTGTAAAACTTATTAGCGATCGGTTTGCAAATTATTGAAATAACGAAGTGAAATAAATTTTGGGAAATGTCGGAAAAATGATTGATCCTGTAAATTGCAATTGTTTTTTTTTTTTATTATCCGTTGTAATTAGGCTAATTGGTAAATCTCTATTAGAATATTTTGATGATGTTGTTCTTATTATCGCCAATCATAAGGCTACAATTGTTTTTCATCAAGAGTCCCGAGATCCATCCAAATTTGTTGATTTTGGAGTTTCGTCCACCCAGGACTCTCAGCAATTCACCTTGCGGTGAAAAAATTTGAACTCGAGCGTTTCCCGAATCGCCGACGATTATGTTGCCCTTGTTGTCAACTTCGACAACTTCCGGTGATCTGAAGTGTCGTCTTAATGTACCAGATCCGCCCAACGATTGCACGAGGACTCCGTTGTGGTTGAAAATCTTTTAAAAAAATGACGTTGTGTTTTAAGTATAAGAAAACATCGTGTTTCTTCGTTTTAATAATTCAGGTATTACTGGATGGATATTAAAACAAACTTAAATAAACCCAAACAGAATAGCGATAATTCTCGAATATTTAAAAAATCATAGTTCTTCACGGAATAATAATGCGTGTATTATTTTAGAATTTCTAACTTCTGCAGAAATTCCGAAAAAATTATATTATCAAAATTCAGGATAAAGCGATTGGTCAGCCTAAATTTTAAAAATCAATTTATAAAATAGAAAAAAATTGATTTAAACGATTAATTAACGAGCAATTAAAGGAAAACTCAACATTTATTCAGTTTTCGGGTATTTATTGCAAATAGTAAGTTGATCCGGGTATATTAATTAAATAAAAAGATTGGGACATTTTTTGTTGGTTATTTGTGTATAAATTTATTATTATTTATACCCTTTAATATTATTAACTTAAAATGAAACTAGAACATTGTAAATATTTATTTATGATTGAATTAGTCAATTTATTATTAAACGATCAAATATTATTATTAATATTCAGTTATTATTAATTCAACGTTAAATTAGCTGTTTTTAAGGATAAATATTTATGTCATGACTCGACTTGTCAATCAGCTGTTCCCTAATTTTTTACTAACTTTTTGCTCAATTTTCCATTCAGTAATACATCAAAATTGTATGGACGAATCTGTCGATCGAATTTGAACGACAACGTTTCTCAAAATTCGAAAATCTAATTTTTACAATGAAATACCTTGACTTTGTGATTGCCACAATCGGCAACGATAATGTAATGCTCGGTAACTGCGACATCCGTAGGTTGATTCAAATGGTTGATCGCTATGCTTGTCTGTTTGCCGGACTTCGTGAAGCCGTTTGCCCGACGCTCGTTGGGACCGATGCAACCCCTAAAGTTACCGTTCAATTCGAGGATCTGAACTCTGTCGTTGCCCGTATCAGCGACGTACAAAAGATTGTAGGGCGCGTAATAGGTCAAACCTTCCGGGCCTGATAATTGCGATTCTGCTTCACCCTTTTGCCATATTTGTCTAACGATCTCGCCCTTTCGGTTGAAAACGATAATGCAGTTTTTCCATTTGTCTAACAAAAACAAAAAACGTGACCTTAAGGTATTAAGACAAACGTACAATTATAACGGTATTTCCGGTTGTACAGTTTGGACTGTTTACGATTTCTCGATTGTGAATAATAATTGATAAATATAAATAATTAATCGAGCTTGAAATTTGGTTAAATTTAATTAATCGAGCTTGAAATTTGGTTGAAACTAGTATTATAAATATTATAGGAATTATTAGTATTAAAGGAACCAATAAATACTAAATTATAAAAATTATTTTGTAAATATTTTAGTTTTTATATTTGATAACAACTATAAGTATTTATACTTATAGTTGTTATCACATATAAAAACTAAAATATTTACAAAATAATTTTTATAATTCAGTTTTTATTTATTTATAATTTAGCATTATAAATATTGTAAATATTCAAGTTTTTATATTAGATAACAACTATAAGTATAAATATAAAAACTAGAATATTTACAATATTGAGAATGATAAATTATAAATAAATAAAAACTGAATTATAAAAATTATTTTGTAATATTCTAGTTTTTATATTAGATAACAACTATAAGTATAAATACTTATAGTTGTTATCTAATATAAAAACTAGAATATTTACGAAATAATGTTTATTAAAAATACTTTACCAGTGACAAAGAGCTCTTCCGTATTTTCTACGTAAGCAACACCCTGCGGCGCCATCATTTCTTTGCTCTGATACCTCTTGAGCAATTTGTATTTCTTGTCGAGAACGACGATTTGACGAGCACCAGGACAAGCGACGAAAACATGATCCCTCCAGGGATCGTGCGCCATTCCTGCCGGTCGCTCGACCAGTTCTCGACTCACGATACATTTCGGTGAGAAATTTTTTTGCCTTTAAATTTAACGATAAGTTAAAACGTGAATTCATAATTTTGCAATTGTTTAAAAGTTTTGAATAATTCCGTAGGATCTTCGATTTTAATATGGTTAATTTTTGCGTTTGTGTACTTGTAAAAATGATCGCCGTCGTCACTCTGTGGCCTAAAGTCAACGGGTATAATTTGTGATTTATCTACGACACTAGAATCCCCTAGATCTGGATCCCACGAGTCGTCCAGCTGCATGAGTTCCGTCGCTTCGCGATATAGAGCCATGAACGTTTTCACCTGCAAGGAAAAACTCAAATGATGAGAGCAATTCGAGAAATGCCCCGGTGATCATTTCTCTACTATTTTTTTATCGTTATTTTTATTTATATTATACTTTTATTTCTTTTTTTATCGTAATATCGTAGAAAACATTTTTCTGTTATTTGAATGGATCAGGTTTTCGAACGAGCGTTTTATAACACAACCGAGATATATTCAAATTTTTGTTTTTTCATGATTGAACAAACAAAAAACCTAAACAAACAAACAAAACGAACAAAAACTCAAAACGAAACCAAACAAATCGGGTCAAATAATGGTTCATTTTATTTAAGTGTTTAAGATTTGATCAGCTAACATTGCGGATTAATCTTATTAGCCAATATCTCGTCGGAGTTCTTATTCGAAAAATCCAAATTGTATTTTTAAAACAAAATATTTTCATTTTACGTCAATCTTAATCACTTTGATTCCAAGGCAACAAGTTTTAATATTAAAACTTCGTATAAACAATTTTCAACATATTTCTTAAATTAACAACTCAAATAAATGAATAATAACTGAAATAAAATATACAAATACAAAAACAAATAAATAAAAATAAACTCAATCAATAAAAAACAATTAAAAAAACATAAAATTTAATTGTATTCATACAATTAACTATGTCTTAAATAAATCTTCAATTTTTTTCTATAAAATCAAATGAAACTTAAATAAATCTTTAATTTTTTCTATAAAATTAAATAAAACAAATAAACATTTAATCTTATTTATATTAATTAAAATCGTCCGTCATTTTTTCTCGTAGCAATACCAAAAAACCACGAGTTTCCAAATTACAAATAAAGGACTTGTAATTTATAATCCAGTAATTTATAATCGATCGATTATATCGAGGGATCGTCATCTTCCGTTTCATTTGTTTTGCATGGATCGAGCGGGTAGTAACTAGCCCGTGAAATATGCGAAGCAATGCGGTTGACGTCGTAGCCAACGAATCGTGTGTTCATCGATGCGACGCTAAGTTGTGGCCAATTGAGAGGACGTCGCACATCCAACGAAAAATCATTCCTAGCACCCGAGCGAACTTTTTGTACCCCCCTTGCTTTCTGGCACTTATGTACGAGTGACCTGGAACTCGGGGGAACAATTCTGCTCCCGCAAACCCCTGGAAGCTTGTACGAGGTCACGTGCCGGAGCGTGTAGACCCTTTGTCGCTCTGTCTTCGTCTCTCGCCCGTAAAGGGCGGATCAACCTTTATATATATATATATATCTACATATGTACGAAACGTGCAAAGACACGTGTATATAAAATAGGATTGGTGACCAACGTTTCTGTTTGCATCGCTGTTGGTACCAGAACAACTTCGACGGCTACTCGAACGATATCTGGATACTGTCATAAAAAATCGAGTTCCTCAATGTCGGAGCAATAAAATATTCAAGCTTTAAAATAAAATTCAATTTTCACTTCTTCAAGAAAAAATTCGGGTTCGAGAAAGTTCCGGAGGTAATCCTTGGTTAAATAAATAATTCAATGTACTTTTGGGTTCGAAATGGATTTGTTGTTGATTTTTTAGGCGTAGTAAAAAGAAATCCATTATTTTCGAGGGTCAGCCAATCTCGAACCGAGCAAACCAATTGTGATTATTTCAGCAGTGTTTAAAGAAGCCTGGAAAAATACTTTTTGTTTGAAAGGTATTTAAGGTAGTTGATCCTTAACAGGTGTTATTTAAAGAGTTTGAACGCTTAAGCTTCTAGGCTTTTTTACGTGCCCTTCCCGATGCAACTTTTCCTGCTATTCCTTACTCACGCTTCGATAATCCAACTCAAAATTCCGTTGGGTCCGAATCTGTCTTAACTACGCTTTGCGGTCATGGGAAGGTCACAGAAGTACCTTCCAAGCAACGGTGGAAACGCCAGCCGTCGGAAAGCTAAGAAGTCACCGCTCCGAGTATTGGCTACGCGCAACGCTGCTTAACCAACTTGTTTGAACCAAACTTTATTTTCAAGGTCATTCTTTATTTAATAAACACCCAACACCCATGACTATATATTAATCATTTCTCGAATTTTGAAAAATCGTGTTTTCGGAAAATCAGCTTGTCAACTCGATTTTTCGAATGATAAATAACGAGGACTGAAAATTGTCAACATCTGATTACGATACCGATTATGATAAGTTAGATTTGATCGCGAGTGAGAAAAATATCTCGCTCTGTTTCCTAGTGTTTTATTCTGTTTTTTTTTTTTTTTTTTTAATTTTTTTATTTCGAGGAACTGATATTCCGGCCTTAGGATCGAAGGCAGTTCGAGACAGGATGTCGATACTCTCGTGGAAAAAACCACGCCAAAAATATCCTTTATACCTGTTGTCTATTTATGGTGGTTCCCTTTGTAATGGTCATGGAGGAGTGAAAAAGACGTGACGAGTGACAAATTCATAGAAAGGTTATTTGGGGATTAAAAAAAAAACGGAGCGAAAAATATACGTATGGAAGATAAAGAGGGAGAAGGAGAAATGATAAAAAAAAAAAAACAACAAAGTGCCGGTGGACTCGATCCGGTCAGCCCTCGTTTGATTCGCAGCGTTCGTTTCGTCAAAGCAAATTGGCCTTACTCTGTAACACGAGGTGGGTCTCGTGCGATCGAATCTTACATCTGTACCTCTAATAAACATACGTGTTACAGAATTAATGATAGGCAAGTTAGTTACAGGTCACTTGATTTTCCCAGGCTCAAAAGTGAGGGGCTCCGAAATAACACGCGTCTGCCCACTTCTGTATTATGTACGACTTTCTGCCTTTCAGCTTCGCGACAATCATTGGCCCCGTTTTTCTCACTGTGGCTAATTTCGGGGATTCTTCCAATCGACGCGTGCTCTCCACTATTTTCACCCTCCTGTACACCCATCTCAGTAAGCAACGAAAATTAAGTAGCCGAAAATTTATGTGGTTTGGATGTGTTACTACCATCGTTGTTTTTTTTTCTCAGCTCTGTTTATCGTATTGGTGATGCATGGAACGTATTGTAACTTTATCGTTTTTTCTTTAGTACAAGTTTTTGGTCAGCGTGGTAAACGCGCGATCAGCCCGTGTGATTTAATTGTTCAGACAAGAGGGAAAGATTTTTGTAATTGGGAAATTTCGTTAGTTTGTACATTGTTAAATTTGTATTTTTCTATTGTTGCAGGGAAGTGTAAATGGCAGTAAGGCATAAAAATATATTAATCGATCAATCAATCGATCAATCGATCAGTCGATCTCTCTGTCTTTCCCTCCCTGATTTCTAGCACGACTCGTTAAACAAATCTTTTTTACGAGTGGATGAACGTAAGTAGTATTATCCATGATTATTGCACTTTTTTTTCGTCCGATTGCCTTGTATCAATTATATTGAATTTTCCTGACTTTATTAGGGTTTCAATCAGCTAGCTTCACTTGCCTCACTCCCAACAGGAATTGCCTTTACAAGGGACTTCGAAGAATTATTTGAGGCTTCTATGATAAGGAAAGCTTCAGACAAGCCATTTCCTCATCAGGAAAGCCTCAAATAAGACCTTGCCTTATCAGGGAATCCTAGAATAAGCTCTGAAAAACTCTCGTTCTTATGAGGGTTTGCTGGTCAGTTTTTTGAACGAGAATGATTGGGTATTGGGTTTAGGGTTTTCTAAATAAGCAAGTTCCATAAAGCATTATGAAATGCGATCTAGTTACATCGGTGTTACAGTTGATGGTACGATTTTGCAGATACCGAAAGCTAATATATGGCTTATTATTTCAACGGTTGTCTCATTAATACAAATTTATTCGGGGAGTCAATGATAATTCATCTGCCCGAACTCCATCAGCGGATCATCGTTATTCGTAATAATGAACGTCGCGCATCGCGACATTTACATGCATCGCGTCAAGAATTAACGGCGATCATAAACATCCCAATACCCGTCACTTTTCGAAACTCCGATGTTTTTATTCGTTTCTAAACGAGGGATTCGATTGTGCGTTTTAGCCTCCGGTGGGATATGAAATTTCAGGAACATACTCGTTGTTTTGCACAAAGCGTAATGTGAGTTGTTTTTTTGGTTGAAGTTTTTGGGGTTCTTACTGGAATTCCGTTTATCTTTCCGTGAAATAGAATTTTTTATGTATTTTATGGTAGGAAATTTGAAGATTAACTCTGGTGCCAGATTTTTCGAAAGGTACATTTTTGCAATCAAATTCGTTGACGGTTCATGATCGAATTTATGTAAATCGTGTTTGGGTTTGATTGGGTTTAATTGAATAAGTCAAAATTGGGACTTCGAAAACAATTCGTAGAGTTTAACAACGAAAAATGTTTACGAGAATAGAAAAACTGAATGAATTTTGTCTTTTTTTGCCAAAGTATTTAGTACGTCAGTGTGCCTTTCGCAAATGCCTATTGCAATTTTCCGTATTTCAGTATCAGAATGAGAAAACAAAACTCAAGCACTCGTGAAAAGCCTGATTCATCCTCAATGGGAAAAACTCCCGCCCCCTTTGGAGATTGTTGCAGTCGTAAGACGGCAGCGCTCATTGGCAAGCCAATCTAGCTCAGCCCAGCTGACCTGATCATGTTTCGATTACAGATTGAGCCGTTTTCGGTCTTTACGGAACCCTGATAGTTTCATGGTTTG